>CM067375.1:7051656-7119156 GCA_034401795.1 Chaetoderma sp. LZ-2023a
TGATGGATTGATGGATTGATGGATGGATGGATGGATGGATGGATGGATGGATGGATGGATGGATGGATGGATGGATGGATGGATGGATTGATGGATTGATAGATGGATGGACGGATGGATGGATGGATGCTACAAAGTCTGGTGAAAGTTTTATCTGATCATGTGACGACATTAGTCAAGGTTTCACCAGCTTACACCAGATGCTACAAATAGTCAGATTTTCACCAGCTCAATGCCATCCCGACATTCTAGTTCTTCGGGACCACGAGGGCAACCATCCACCAAGTTTGACCGAGTTACAGCAGGGGATAAGCTTTAACCTTTTTGACCGTAACTATTGAACTTTTGAAGCTTTGACGGAAAATTGATAGACTTCTTCCAAAACCGAATCGGAGGTATAGCGCTGGAAACGCACGCGCGCGCACGCACGCACGCACGCACGCACGCACGCGCGCGCGTGGGTATTACAATAGTCACGACACTATTCGACTATAAAAAATAAAATATTGACAAGTAGGCCTAACCTACACAGGGTCTGCAAAACCCTTAATCTGACCATGCAGAAGATATGCTAAAATGAGTTAAGGTTTGAACGTTTCAAATCCTACAAATTACTTCGTTAAAATATTTTTTTTCATAATCATGTCAACATTTCCCTCAAAATTAGTCTTGTACTGAGAGACAAGAAAATTAGCTTCCTAATGGATGGCCAGATTGGCCTACACAGGCTATAACCAGTAACAGCAATAGTAGAACCAATAGCAGCGGCAGCGGCAGCGGCAGCGGCAGCGGTAGTAGTAGTAGTAGTAGTAGTAGTAGTAGTAGTAGTAGTAGTAGTAGTAGTAGTAGTAGCAGCAGCAGCAGCAGCAGCAGCAGCAGCAGCAGCAGCAGCAGCAGCAGCAGCAGCAGCAGCAGCAGTACCAATAGCAACAGCAGCGGTAATAGCAGTAGTAGTAGTAGTAGTAGTAGTAGTAGTAGTAGTAGTAGTAGTAGTAGTAGTGGTAGTGGTAGTAGTAGTAGTAGTAGTAGTAGTAGTAGTAGTAGTAGTAGTAGTAGTAGTAGTAGTAGTAGTAGTAGTAGTGTATGACTCCGCTCCAGCGTTTCCTTACTATACTGCTAGATGCGGACAAGCTATATAGTATTTTATCTGCTTACCTCGCTTTGAGTCCATCGTCGTCAAAGACATCGTCACTATCGCTGTCACTTAAACTTCTCTTCATCTTTATTCAACCGGTAAAATAGTTAAATCCAAACTTCCACAGGAAACTCACTCGGAAGAAACACGGAAATATAGAGAAAAGATGCGTGTGCTAGCCGTAGCGAGAACGTGTGTATGCGCGTGCGGTCTGAGCGCTGGTCGATAGCGTACTGGTCGGCTGGCACATCGTGCGCGTGCAATAGGACGCGCGTGTGGCATTGACTGACAGCGGCGTGCGAGGCGTGATTGGCTGGTACTGGCATGCGCGCGGGACGCGTCCACTACTGGAGACATTATCACCGACTTAAGAGCTTCTTTTCTTTACAAATTCTGCTTTATTATCCTTTTTAATTATAATAAATTATTACCCTCCGTTAACCTCTCCCTGTATGGAAAAGATAGTCTTACATTTGGGCTTGTTTGTTTGCCTGTCGCGTTCTCTCTTTCTCCCATCTCTGCATGTCTGTTTCTCCCTAGTATCTGAGGCGAAATTTCTCTGTTTCATCAGATCCGCTTCAATTTTTTACTCAAAAAATTATTCCCGCGAATTCGGATGTGTCATATTTGTATTTGATCGAAAAAATCCGAATTAATCGGTAATAGTCTAAACGCGTTAATCTGTGATTGCTCTATTTAATTAGAAACTAATTTGACTGGACAATAAATAGAGCCTAGTCGACAGAATACTCTTTTTACGGTATAAATGAAGTGTACCATCGGCCTATATATATATATTTCGATCTATTCACTAGGCATAGGGCCCATGCGATGCAGAATTATCAAGAATAATATATATACGGGCAATTAATATATATATAAATATATCCACTCGTTAGCTGTAAACGTGAAGTGTATGTACTCAAATAAACAATTTAATGTGGTGGTCTTGACGTATGTTATCATAAATCGTAATGGTCTTGACCCGTCTTGACCTGAAATAGTATAAAAATGCAAATTTCCCTGATATTGTGCAAAGGAAGTTCTATTGATAACACTTTACTTTAGTATGACATAATAAAATCATAAAGGTATCTCTGACGTAAAGAAATGTGCAAATTCCCTATTACTTAATACGATGGTCTTGACTGCGATGTCTTGACAGTATGGCGTGTTTATCGATTCTGTCATTTTGTTTTTCTCAGTGGAATTTCGCTTATAGGACCTATAGTTACACTGTTGTGTTTTGTCCGCAGTTGCAAGATAGTGTTACAAGAGAGCTAGGATATAGGGGAGATAATTCTATTGGATTGATTGCGTTTTTGAACATGTTTCTGCTAGCTATTGCAAATTTTATGAAGGAAGGAAATCTTACAGCCTCTGTTTTGGTCATTCTCACATACATAGCACTATTATTGTGGCATTATTGCTTTGTAGACATGCTGATTATATAAGTTATATCATTTACACACTTTTATCTTATAGTTCCCGACATGGCATTTTGGAGGGGTGACATGATTCACAAGCGATTCTTACATTCTAATTAAGCACAAATTATAGCTGCCCCTAATGAAAAATCACTGACTGGCTGACGCAGAAATACAGTTGATCAAACACTAGGGGCGCGGACAATTAGCTCCGTATATAGCCTCCAAACGGAACTCAATTCTATTTTTGTAATGTGAAGAGAAATTGAACTATTATAAAATACTGTACTCTGAAATCCCGCCTTTGAGAGGGTCATAACCGGTCTATATAGTTATTATATGGCTATGACTAAAACGCAAGTGCGCATGTCTGGGTATCTAAATGATCGGACCGGTAATCATTGTTGCCATTTTAACAAAACCATGAATATGCTACATGTTTATTCACAATAAAAACAATGCATAATGCGATTGACAGGGCTAAAAAGCGCAAAGTTACCTGTTTTCGTATATCTAAACAGTGTGAATATAATATTTGTTAATGTTAGTAGAACGGGTTCGCTATTTTAATCTGATATTTTGTTCAGATAGCAAATACAATTTTGAAGAAAATAGAGACTATATTTTAGCAGGGCTCTTATAAACTAGATCGGCCGAGAAATGCGGTCGGAAGTTTCTGTGTTGTGTGACATGCGCATTTGGTAAATAAGACTAGGCCTAGTCAACTCCAGAACACCAGATTACGGCCTGGTCTATATGTGATATGGTAGGTAGCCTATTGGGGCGCAACACGCATTCCATACGGCCTCATCCCCACTCGGTCAAGAAGTTTATGTATTTCTTTGCAATTGTTAATTGTCCATTTAACTCAAACAGTTTTATAAAAAGTGCATCGTTCCAAGAGTCGCCACTTCCGGCCTCTATCGCAAACAAACACGGAACATTACCGGTATCTGTTGTCAATCAGTAAAATAACGAACTGCGAACACAATAGTCCAGTTATTTGGCAGGCCACAAGAAATGTGACCTGCGACCTTTGGGGATCAAATGTGCAAAAATTAGCAGACCTGTGTTGGAAATGAATGAGTAGCCAGATTCTCAGTGACAAACAGACAGGTGGGTGAAACCAGGATTTGTTATTTAGCACGACTGTGTGTTTTAAGAAATTAATTTGTTCGAGTGCTCTACAGTCTTAAGCCCGGTTTTGACGATCAGATTTGTCGAAGTAGATATAATCTGACAGTGTAAACCAAAGATCTGAAGTCTGGTGGCGAATCTGATGTCCGATGGCGAATCTGAAGAGTTGGACATGTTCAATCTCTTCAGATTGTGTCTGAAGGTGTGGCCAATCACAATGGCTGCTCTAAATACGCCATCATCTTTGACGTCATCAGCGAGGAAGCAACAAGGATGCGCCCGTGTAACTTCGAATTTTGTGCGATGTTAATGAGAGGTTCATATCATCACTTATTAAGCCCACTTTATCAAAATGGGGTCTGCTGCCACCTTGGCAACGCTAATGACGTCATATCTTTCTTCAGATTATTTCATCAGATCTTTTGGTCAGATTTTTTCATCAGATTTGTCTGTCAGATTAATCTGATCGTTTAAACGCTCCTCAGATTTGCGCGAAGGCATCACATTTTTTCATCAGATTAATCTAATCTGATCATCGTTTAAACGCTTTTCAGATTTGCGCTACGGCATCAGATTATTGCTTCAGGTTTGTCTGTCAGATTAATCTAATCGTGAAAAGCGGCCTTTACGCTGACTCGACATAGAGTGACTCGCGGGAATGCAGAGTTATAACTCTGAAACATGGCATGCTGTTTCTTCAGCGAGAATCAATCAGAGGTATGTGTAGGAATTAGATTGGTCGATTAAAACGTGCAAAAAATTTGTGATGGACTGAATAAATATGGAATGATCCCAATACGGTCAAAGCGTGGGTGGAGCTAAGCTAGAGATGGGCGGGGCATAGCTAAAGCTGGATTCATCTATTGTCGCAAACTGAAACAGGTCGACCAGCATGTCTTGCGTTTTTATCCGGAATGTTCGCTTGTGAATGCCTCGCTCGCTGCAGATATTGAAATGTAGGGCACATATTTGTACGGTTGCGAACTTACTGTAATCTAAATATGCATTGCTAACATGTTAGACAAAGTAAAGCAGACTTTACTAAATATATATTAAAAATAAAACGGAACACATACACGGATATTATATTGTGCTTGGTGAAACCGGCGAAATACCAATTGATGTACAAATTAAGCAGCGAGTGCTAAGGCCGTGTTCTCACTAGAGACTTAACCAGGAATAACGCCATACTGAAGTATGGCGTTATTCTTGATTGACTCTCTATAGTGAGAACACGGCCTAAGATTCTTGGTTGATAGGAACTAACGACGCAGATAGGAATCTGTATGTAAATATTTACGCGCATATTCTAGGAGACTATGAGCTGAACGGATACGGCAGGGTATAGCTACTTATGAACACATCAAGAAATAGCCTTACATAATATAATCAGACACTGTAGGAGCAGTTCATACAGGGCCGGGATAAGGCTATATGTCTATGGCATGGACAGGTAAAATTTATGATGTATTCAAAACCTAATTTGAAGTGGAACCATGTTTAATCAAATTAAAAGACTGTGTGTGAGAGGATCCCATTGACCCAACTTAAGACAAACGACGACGACGACGACGACGACGACGACGACGACATACTTTTCGAATTGAAACGGGACACATGGTGGGGATAGTAGGCCTACTGGTAGAAAAGGTACTGTGCTTTATGTAATAGACACGAGCTAGGGGATGAATACCACGTCATGTTTTATATATGCCATTACTTTGAAAAGAATTCTGGCCGAGATACAACTGGATGAGTACAAACTATCATCAATTCTTTATATCGTTCTCTTCTTAAAAACAAAAATTCTTAAAGAAATTGTTCAAATTAATCAAAAATAATAACACTAAAATTTCACACACGCAAATGCAACCGCAATAGAAAGAATAAGATTGCGGGCACGCCGCCGCGGTTGCCGACAAGAGATTCTTGTTAAGGAGCGCCACTAGCGGCATAAATACAAAATGGACTTCGTGCATAGTACAGACGTATGTAGTTCTACGAATCAGTTAATTCATCGCAAGACCGATCATCGATAACTGGTATAAGTCTGAAGACAGTAGTTCGATGCATCCATCCACTAGATAAATTAAAAAAATTGGCGGATTGAAAGGAATGTAGTGAAAATAATGCTACTCCAAATGTCCATTCATCAGTGACAGGCTATTCCAAATGTCCAACACTAGTCTCGCATTCATCAGTGACAGGCTATTCCAAATGTCCAACACTAGTCTCGCATTCATCAGTGACAGGCTATTCCAAATGTCCAACACTCGTCTCGCATTCATCAGTGACAGGCTATTCCAAATGTCCAACACTAGTCTCGCATTCATCAGTGACAGGTTATTCCAAATGTCCAACACTAGTCTAGCATTCATCAGTGACAGGCTATTCCAAATGTCCAGCACTAGTCTCGCATTCATCAGTGACAGGTTATTCCAAATGTCCAACACTAGTCTCGCATTCATCAGTGACAGATTATTCCAAATGTCCAACACTAGTCTCGCATTCATCAGTGACAGGCTATTCCAAATGTCCAACACTAGTCTCGCATTCATCAGTGACAGGTTATTCCAAATGTCCAACACTAGTCTAGCATTCATCAGTGACAGGCTATTCCAAATGTCCAACACTAGTCTCGCATTCATCAGTGACAGGCTATTCCAAATGTCCAACACTCGTCTCGCATTCATCAGTGACAGGCTATTCCAAATGTCCAACACTAGTCTCGCATTCATCAGTGACAGGTTATTCCAAATGTCCAACACTAGTCTAGCATTCATCAGTGACAGGCTATTCCAAATGTCCAACACTAGTCTCGCATTCATCAGTGACAGGTTATTCCAAATGTCCAACACTAGTCTCGCATTCATCAGTGACAGATTATTCCAAATGTCCAACACTAGTCTCGCATTCATCAGTGACAGGTTATTCCAAATGTCCAACACTAGTCTCGCATTCATCAGTGACAGGCTATTCCAAACGTCCAACTCTAGATAGATAGTCAGAAATTCATAGACGTCTGTGACTTCCAGTTCAAGGCAGCCCATTTCATTTGAAGGCCCGTATGTTGATGATGATGATGAACCATTGACACATCTTGTCACTGGAGGAGTGGCCACACAGAATGTCACTAAAAGTATTTCGGAAGCAAATGTCCTAGGGTGCGCAAATGATATAGTTTACTTTTTATTGACACTACACATCAGCTCAAGATTCTGACATGTTCACGCTAGGGAACCACCGCCAATTGTGAGGAATCATCATCCATTGTTCTGCTCCGAAAGCAGCCGAACAACAAGAGCTACATCATAGAACTTGCGTTCGTAAGCACGCTAGAAACTGAACTCATCAACATCGTGCCAATACCGACTGCAATGCCGTAGGAACAGTGGTGGTGGATGGGGTGAAAGGGGGTGTGGGGTTGAGGGTGGATAGCCCTCAACTTTCCCCTTCCATAGTGTTTCCCCATAGCGCCCCCTAGGTTTTGGCACCTACCCACACTTCAGCACACACACGCACGCACGCACACACACCCCACCCCCACACCCTTCCAGGTCCAAGTACGTTCCTACACGTCTGGACTGTGTCTACAGGCAATACAAGACGTTGACCACGCTCGCTCGCGTCGCATATACACAACTCCATCTACCACGGAACGCAAGGTTGATGACGTTAATGATAATTAATAATAATGTATGGTAATAATAAAGATTATAAAAAGTTGTTGCCTGTTCATAGATTGATGGGGAAAATTTATATATAACCCCATATACTTTGTACAATGTCTATGTGTAATAAATGTGTCAGTTATCGGTATCAGGCATTTTATGAAGGAATCTGCCATTATTTAAGAAATAATAGGATAGCTTCAGATGGGCTGCGGTGAATGTTTTCTGTTGGCCTGTCATTTTTTTTAATTTTACACATGCTGTATCTATTAGTATATGCTAAACTAAATTTTTTACAAATTGTTACTCAAATGCAGCTCAATTGAGGGATTATTATTATTATTATTATTATTATTATTATTATTATTATTATTATTATTATTATTATTATTATTATTATTATTGAGCTTTCCCACGCTCTTGGAATAGTTTGCCGTCCGCAGGCTGCTGGGCACGTGGGAAAACGTGGAAGTCGCGTGTCGGGGTTAATTACGTCGGACTAGGATTATTCGTGTTCGTGCATATAATATGCGGCTTGTTGTCAACGAGTCCGAAATTAGCCATTTTCCCTACATAAAGATTTCCTAAATAGCGTAAGTCGCCGATATGACGTACCTAATAATAATAATAATAATAATAATAATAATAATAATAATAATAATAATAAATAAATAAATAAATAAATAAATAACAACTAGAAGTAGCTATGGGCATCTGTCGATTGAGGGAATTGGCACAATTATTGCGTAGCAGGAAGTATAGTGTTTAGTAGCTAGGACATGTGTTTGGTGTCATGGCTACATAACTGTGTATAAACACGCTACTGATTGCTTCTTGACATAGCGTCGTCTTTAGCACTAATAACGCTTTATTAGCTTTTCCACTGCATCACCAATAAACCCCCTATCACCGTACAGACTGATCATGGTGGTGGCGGGGTGGCCAGCCTTGTCACCTGTAACGACAACAGCTTCTTGCGGGCTACTATCGATTTGGACCGTCTTAAAAATCTGCATCTGTTGTGACATTTACGGCTAGAGGCTATATCGGTTCTCGGGTGGCCATTGTTAAAGCCGGTCCGCTATTGTACGCCGTCAATGGCAGCGCTTCAATAATAACCTAGAATTGAGAGCCGCTCTTTGTCCTCGTAGCTCGCTCCTCGTGCCAATGCACAGTCACCGACGCGCATGTGCAGGCTGCGCGCACTGACAAGCGGCGTGACACGATGGCATGTCGCGTGCGGAGCCTGAGCTGAAAGCAGACGACAATAGCTAACGGGAGATAAACAAATAGGCAAATTAATAACGAGACATTAATATTTGCTATTTGGTAGGATTTTCGAGATGTCAAGAAGTGGATAACTGTTTATGATTGATTAAGGGACGCTGATGTAGCAGGACTGACACCTATTTTCGGAGTTTGGAGGCGGGAACAAGACAGATTGCATGCTTCACCGTCCAGCGTCCCCTCGACATTAACCGTTCTATAGAAGCATATTGAAGCTAATTGAATCGCAAGAACAATTTTTCTTAGACTTATAAATATTGGATTTCTATTTGTCAGCGCACTCGTCGCCCGTGAGTGTAATGCTATTGGCCTATTTATTAGGACATAATATTTGGCCAGATACACCTATGGCTATGGAAAAGTGTCATCGCCTAGAAAGGTTACGTAACTAATGCATACGTTTGGGAACGATTTCATGTTGGACTGAAATAAGTTCAGGTTCAAAATTATTTAATAGCATAGATTTTCTATTGCTATGCACATGTATTCCGGTAATTCATCAAGAATTCAGCTATGCTGCCAGTTCAGATCACTTATTAATCCCAGGCCCATCAAGAGGCTAGATAAGATGATACAGAATGCTTGTGGCTGGAAAGTCGTATGGGCACAGTAGATATTACAGTACACTTTATATACGTAGCTAGTTAGTTTACTTTAAAAATATTATTAACGTTATTGCTGGATTTCTTTATATATGCGTAGACCTGTCGTAACATATTAGGCCTAATTTATTATCCTCGCGCGTAAGGCGAAGATGGTGCTGTACTCGAGTCTGCCTGTCTGTGTGCATCTCAAAAGATGTTACAGCTGTATAAAACACTCTTATCCGATTTCGCTCCAGTGTTAGCACAGCAAAGGGAACTGACTGTGCAAGAGGATATCCACAGTTTAGCCGTGATCCGGATAAAATAACATTCTACCCGGATTCTGGATCTATGGATATCTCCGAAACTAGTCTACTTGTCGGATTTGGCTTAAATTTGAAAGGGGAAATGTGTGACTATACACTAGTATTTCACAACTTTGGGCGTGATCCGAAAAAATCTAGAGAATAAGAAGAATCCGAAAAAATCAGTAAACTGAAAATTCTTTGAAATGTGACAATATATTTTCTAGTACCCTGTGTCTCTTGAACAAATATTAAGCAGTTTACTTTATTTTCTATTGACTATCCTTAGAAGTTTCATAGTTTTATTTGGATTTGTTATTATGCGATGCATTTTATTATTAGCGTGGCCAAAATATAGGATTTTCGGCGATAGCGCAACGATATCCATATGCAATAGGAATGTAAAATTCTTATAACTCTCAAAAATTTTAATATTACAAACATGTAAATAATGACAATGTAAACAATGAAATATAATAATAATAATCTTTATTTAAAGAGGGTATACATCGTCAGTAAACTGATCTTCCCGAGGCCCTCACACACACACACACACACACACACACACACACACACACACACACACACACACACACACACACACACACACACACACACACGCACACACACGCACGCACGCGCGCGCGCACGCACACACGCGCGCGCGCACGCACACATACATAAATACATACATATATACGCGCAAGGTCGTACACGGTCATTCACACACGCATTCCAATAGCATTACACTCACGGGCGACGAATGCGCTGACAAATAGAAATCCATTATTTATAAGTCTAAGCAAATATATATATATATATATATAACTATTTACAAATATACAAAATATACAATATTATAACACAAGTAAAATGACTGTTAAGTTAGATAATTAACATATTTGTTCATTTTCGATAGATATTACTAAAACAGTATTGCAGAATAATTACCTCGTCGAATGTCGATGTTCGAATCACCGTTCACGTATACATAAGCGCACGGTCGTACACATTCATACAAAATATGCAATATTAGAACACAAGTAAAATCACATTGCCCATATGTCACTATAATTTAGTAATATATTCATGTATATTTGATTTGAATGTCAGCAGAGTAGAAGACTGAGTAATCGTTTCAGGCAGAGAATTCCACAGTTGCGCTGCTGTGTATTTGAAGCTTTTTCTGCCATATTCCGTTTTAATCCTCGGAAGTTGTAGGTGATTGCGTGTTTCGGAACGTAAATTTCTAGTGTGCGCCACCCCAACGGAAGTGAACATGTCTTTCATGTAACCAGGGCCAGACCATTTCTAGATTTATATGTCATAATTACCCATTTTAATTTGCATTCCTTTAGTTAAATTTGTCTAGTTTAATGTTTCATATAGTTGTGCGGATGGTGTCCTGTGAGGCGTGTCTAATATCACCATAGCAGCCCGTTTTTGTAGTTTTTCTAAGCTATCCAATAATGTAGGTGAAGACGGGCAAAATACAAGACTACAATAATCAATTCAATTCAATTTAATTTATTTACACCCAGGCCACAATGTGGCATATGGGGTCCATTAATACATACATTTACACGGTCAATGGCGATTACCATGGAATGTTGGTAATTATTATTATTATTATTATTATTATTATTATTATTATTATTATTATTATTATTACATGTATTATTATTATTATCATCATCATCCTCGTCATCGTCGTTATTATTATTATTTTTATTATTATTATTATTATTATTATTATTATTATTATTATTATTATTATTATTATTATTATTATCATCCTCGTCATCGTCGTTATTATTATTATTATTATTATTATTATTATTATTATTATTATTATTATTATTATTATTATTATTATTATTATTATCATCATCATCCTCGTTATTATTATTATTATTATTATTATTATTATTATTATTATTATTATTATTATTATTATATGTGTGAAAAGGATATACGACTTATAGAAAAGATTTCGTTGCTCGATGCTAAGATAATGTTTATTTTTCCGTAGAATATAAATCAAGGACGAAATCTTTTTATATAATATAAAATGTATATGTCAAATGATAAGTTATTATCGGGCTCGCTCATTTCGTATCATTATGAAACATCTAAAGTTCGCGCAACATGATAGTCACTGAACCGGTACAACGGCTTTAGTAACATTTTGCAATTCGAGTGCGACCCAAGAATATTAACCCTTTCAAACGAAAAGGCCAATACCAAAATCCTTCACAAGATTATGTTGGGTATTTTGAAACTGACTTGACTGGGAGCTGTTGCTGCTTATTTGCACCGACAGGTTCCTGTTGGGTTTGTGATCAAAGTATTCAACAGTTTCCCCAGGGCTCGAAAATTAGAAAAAATACTTTGTTTCCCCCAGGGGCAAGTATGCCATTTAAATTAGGTTGTCCACTGTACTTCCAGGCTGCGCCATTTCTGTAAATTCTGTTGAAAATATATATTGTTGTAAGCTAAACAAACTACAAAATCCTTGTAAACACCAACTCAAGTATTATAGTAACCTTTATCCTCCAAAGCAGCCAAAAACGGCTTTTGTAGTGGGCTTGAGAAATGTTCATTTGCAGACCAAGAGACTACTACTTTTGAAAATTTGCCACTGGAATGACTGGCTCGGTTACCGAGCCAGTCATTCCAGTGGTAAATTTTCAAAAAACAGTTCTCTTCGTCTGCAAATGAACATTTTCTATGAGAAAATTACAATTTTCTTGAACAAATTTGAGTGTGAAAGGGTTAAGACTAAATTAAATAAATACCCACCATGAGTACATATATACAGGCCCTGAACATAACAAATTATCTAGGTTGTCACCCAGGCCAACCAATGTGTTAAAATTTGGTTGCCCTGCAGTAAAAAGTGGTTGCCACGGACAGCAGGATTTCGTGCCCTACTCCATGTACATGCAGTTACGTTGAAACTGATATTCTCGGAACTCAGGGTTCGAGCGGTTAGCATGAACAGATGAGTAGTGTTATGTCAGCATGTATATATTTATAGCGCATTATATAATTAATTACATATATATGTTTCATATATATCTCCACTGTCATAACAAATTGCCGCTACTTGTTTACTTCCACAGGCTATCCATAGTTAGCATAAAATAAACCTTAACTAATGTTGCTGCTGCTATTACTACTGCTGCTACTTCTGCTGCTTCCACCACCACCACCACCACCACTACTACTACTGCTGCTGCTGCTGCTGCTGCTACTACTACTACTACTGCTGCTGTTGCTGCTGCTGCTGCTGCTACTACTACTACTACTGCTGCTGCTGCTGCTGCTGCTGCTGCTGCTGCTGCTGCTACTACTACTACTACCGCCGCCGCCGCCGCCGCCGCCGCCGCCGCCGCCGCCGCCGCCGCCGCCGCCGCCGCCGCTACTACTACTACTACTACTACTACTACTACTGCTGCTGCTGCTGCTACTGCTGCTGCTGCTACTACTACTACTACTACTACTACTACTACTACTACTACTACTACTACTACTACTACTACTACTACTACTACTACTACTACTACTACTACTGCTATAGCAGCAACTACTACTACTACTACTACTACTACTACTACTACTACTACTACTACTACTACTACTACTTTTTTTTCTTCTTTTTTTTGAAAATCCGACGCTGACGCAGCCGGATACACTTTCCGGAGGAACTCCTTTAAAAAGGCTTGCAAACCCCCATAAAAAATCGGTTGAAATAGCAGGCTTTATTAATAGAATAACAATACAAACCTAACATGTCAAAACAGTGCAAGCTAAAATACTCTATTATCATATACCACAACCGTGGCATAACTACATATAAAACATAATTAATAAAGAGCTGATAACATAACATAATTCAACAAAGACATTGCTATTTGCACACCGTGTAGTAGTAGGCCCAAATGGCGAGCATAGCTAACCAACAAGTGGTAAAGCCACTCATCAATAATTAGCAGTAAGCTACTGCTAATCATTGATGCCATTGAGCCGATTCATGACCGGGAGGCTAAGTAGATCATATGTAGTTTAACGTAGCACACTGTATAGTAGTAGGTCCAAATGGCGAGTGCAGCTCGCCAACAAGTGGCGAGGTGACTCGTCAATAAGTAACAAAAAGTCACTCATTGACGCCAGTTAGCCGATTATTAAATACCCAACGGACGTAGTAGCCTTTATATAATATAATGCACAAAGCAAACGTATACAAACTATGACTACTTAGATGGCGTTCTGGGGTCACATTCTAAATTTACTTCATTGTAAGTTTTTGCAAATTACCCTGGAACAAATACACCTACAGTAAATATTTACAACAGGAAACTAATTGTTAACTTGAAAATCGGATCACCTCCAGAATATTGACATTTGATATTTAAATATTCTGATCCCAAGGTTAGGATATTCGTCACGATTAGAGTCTCCTAAGCTTCAAGCAAGTGGCGCTGCTTGAATTCTGTATTTAATCCTCTGCAATTGACGGTGCAGATAATCATAATTTGTAAAATGATGTTTACAACCGCCATCATTAGATTAACTAGATTTGGGTTTTTTAGCTCGTTTCTTAGACCATTTACCTAATTTTCCTGCGAATTCAATATTTCCTAGTTATACCACAGACAAATATTCATATTTGGAAATATCAGAATCATGGCGCAGTAGACGATATTTCACGCCTCTCGCCGTTACGTGTGGCACTAACACTTCACCCCCTTCTGATCGGTACATTACCATTTCATCTTTCATCTGTGAACTCTGTGTTTGAATGGACACATCTGATTCTGCAACTGACATTGTATCATCATCCATATCATTTACTTCAATCTCAGATTCTGAGCTATTGTCTTCTTTATGACGCTTATTGCTACTTAGGTAACATTTGGCAGGAGCATCATTTACCATATCTTCAAGCTGACTTAAATCAAGTGGGCTTAACGGAAAATCGACTGAACTTTCTGTCTTCTGAGTCCTAAACTTATCCTGTCCTAATTTTAATTCATCTTCTAAGGAATTGTAAACTGGCTCTTCTGTAAGATCATCATTTTCCTGCGTGTCTTTTACAGCAACGTTTGGCTCCACTGCATTTTGAGTATTTTCTTGACTTAAGGTTATACCCTCCTCTAATACATGAATTTCATCAACTGTAGCTACTTTAACAGGATTTGATGATTTGTTTGTATCATTTACAGTGGCATGAACCAAAACAACAGCTTCCGTAGCGGTTGCTTCAGAAGCATTTGACTCAGTTGCATCCTTTAATGGGCGATTATCTCCTGATACTGAGGGCTTGTTTTGATTTTTTGGACAGTGCCATTTAAAATGGTCAACTGAACCACAGAGCAAACATTTGTTTCGATTGGGACAATCTGTTGCCAAATGGTCAGTACTTAGGCAGATCCGGCATTCTTTAATTTGCCCTCTATACCATAAGGGGAGGACAAAGCTGCCATCAAGCGTCAATCTGCTTGGTAAAGGGCTATCCACTTTATCAAACCAAATACGTCTTACACCGTTTTCTAGCGTTCTGTCAAAGGGATACGTTTCCCGTTCAATCTTTTGCACTTTGCCATACTTCTTGAGTTCACTCATGATTCTGTCATCTGGAATTTCTAGTGGAACTTTCATCTTCTCTAGCAACCTATCTGACTCGATTTCCTCTACGTTACAAACCTCACCTTTTACAATAAGAACATCTTCCAGAAGCTTTTCCTTGACCCCCCTCATTTGACACTGTTACATTCCATACAGTTTTAGTAACATTGATAAGCCCCTGCAAAGTAGCAGGTCCCGTGCCAACGACGTCTTTTAACCCATGATACACGTCGATAGCCGTGATACCCCACCCCTTAGTTGTTATTTTAAGGCTTAGGGTACGCTTATAGGTTGCCATGGTGGTTTATCAAAGGAGGAACCCCATACTACTACAATATAAAATAAATATATACTTATATAACACCAGGACGTCAGGGAAAGAGCTAAACACTAAATAAATTGTGTCCCCTTTTGAAACCCTGACGTCTACCAACAAATATACGAATAGAGAGTACAGTCGTATATTTGTTAGTTTGAACCACTTTCTGAGTGGTTCACTAACACCTAGCCCATTAAAGTATACTAACAAATATAAGAATAGATAGTACAGTCATATATTTGTTAGTCTGTTCGAGTTGACCGGGGACAGCCAACTGACTATAAGGATTTATATAGTTAAAGAACTAGGCTTGTGCTTACAAATGACAAAGGAATTAAATCCACTCACTCAAGCGATCTTGCCAAATATAATGCCCTAGCCTACGACCTATAGAAATAGCAGACTGGCGCGGGGAGAAATGTATTGCATTGACCACAGTAAGAGGAGCCCTATTAAATGGCGGAAACCGCCAGCTAAGAGGAATGCCTTTAGAAAATGGAGACACAAAATGCGCTCCAACCAAGACAAGAATCTACAAATTAAACATAAAGTTTGAAAGGAAATACTAATACGAAATATATGTATAAAATTTATCTACAAAATCGCGCTAGAAACTAGCAAATTCGGGCAGCAATTGCAGAGCTAAATAAACGCGTGCGTTCACTTCGACTACTACTATTACTACTACTACTACTACTACTGCTATAGCAACTACTACTACTACTACTACTACTACTACTACTACTACTACTACTACTACTACTACTACTACTACTACTACTACTACTACTACTACTACTACTGCTATAGCAACTACTACTACTACTACTACTACTACTACTACTACTACTACTACTACTACTACTACTACTACTACTACTACTACGACGACGACGACGACGACGACGACGACACCGCCGCTGCTATTGTTAATGACGTCTTTGATAGGCTTAGACATTTTGTAAATAGGAAGCGTGCTGACGAAAACAACTATTTTTTTAGTCTGTGAAGATTTAAACAGTTGGGTGGGATTGGTGAACTAACGTGCTCGACATTGAGAGGAGAATGTTGAGTGGGCAAAATCTACCATTAAGGCCATGTTAAATCACTATAATGAACAACTTGGTAGTATTAGAACTGAAGTAGTCCTCACACAGGCAATGCCACATTTAGACCTAGGCCGTGCTAAATCCAATGCTATACGCTGGGCAAAAAACAATTGTAATAAAAAGCTCGACATTAATGCGATTAGTTCTTTTTACGATTTTGTGCGACCGATAGATCCATCTCAGCAAACAATTCAAAATCTCGCACAAGCCACGCCTCTGGTCATGATACCAACTGTGGCTCCACAATCACAAATGAAAAAACGCCTCAGATCACCTGAAACTTCGCCGCCAGTCACAAAACGAGTAGACAATAAGATATCTCCATTGCTACCATTAGATTCTGGCCCTAGAGATATGCTATTTGAAGCATCATTAATCCCACTACCTGACTCTCCACTAGGCAATCTAAATGACCCAAACGAATATCCGCCCTTGCCACAGAGAGAAAGGGTTAATGGTAGCAAATCTGGTCCACGGACTGGCGCTTCTCAGAAATCCTCTCAGAGCAGTCAACCATCGGGTCTCAAGACCCCATCCCCAACATGGAAACTGCCACAGCCAAGCTTCTCTCCAACTCCAGGTCCAAGTAATGCACCGGAGGTGCGTCCTATTAAATTTGCAAATAGACCCAAATAAAACAACCAACCATGTTGGAGAGAAACATTTTTTGGAAATTTCGTCATGAAATCGAAAACAAAATTGACTGGCGACTACCTGTTCTCATGAACAAAGTACTCATCTTTGGAGCTTCGAACCTGAGTCGCATTAATGTTTAGCCCCACCCTGAAACGCAAGTTGCCTGCTACCCAGGAGCTAAATTGTGTCATGCTAGAGGAATAATTCAAAAGTACACTGGATCATTTAAACCAGAGAAAATAGTGATTAACATTGGTATTAATGATATGAATGAACCCATCTCTAGTTCAAAACATAGATTAATGCTGCTTTTCAGTGCGATTAAGTCCAAATTCCCAAAGACTGCGATTTACTTCGCAAAACTTAACTATTCAAGTCGGTTGACAGCTCAGCAGAGGTTGGCGATTCAGTCCCTCAATTCGACGGCTGAATCATCAAAATCTGTGACTGTCATTCCTGCACTCAGACTCTCCGAATTTAATGTTGTTAAGGATAACATTCATTGGACTGAAAAGACAGCTAACTCTATGTATTCTGCCTGACTTAAATTCCTAAATTTAAACTAGACAAGGGCCAGGGTAACATCCGCCCGAAACAGGACTGGGCAGTAATATTGTCAATCTAACTGGCTCCCCATTAGGTGAAGCAGAGCAGTCACTGCTCAATTTTGGTCTTACATTTGTCCCAACACCAAAACCTAAAACAGGTTTGGATGCTCTTTTAGATAATGGCTGTATGGAAACATCTGAATTTAGTCACCGTATTAAGTTAGCAGACTTCTTTCGTAACTCTAATAGTAACATTCCACCATTCATTGAAAAAACTGGCTGGGCACCAAACGTAAAAATCCTGGACCCAGCGATCGGTGAAAGCATAGAACTCTTTTCAGAACGTGTTAAAAATTCTACATTCCCTAATGATCAACCAAATTTACCCTATGAGGAACGCCAGGCCTTAATTGAATTGTCTAAAAACAGCGAAATTGTCATCAAACCTGCAGATAAAGGGTCGGCGACTGTAATAATGCTTAAAGATAACTATAAACGTGAAGCACAACGACAACTTAGTAACCCAAAGCATTACCAGAAACTAAGCAAACCACTTTGGCAAAATAATTGCAGCAAATTTAATGAGATTCTTAAAAAATTGCTCGATAGCAAGAAGATCACCGAAAAGCAACATAAGTATCTCTTTGCTAAACTTGAGTCAAAACCACGGACTTTCTATCTTTTGCCAAAAATTCATAAACCCATAGATTCGTGGTTGGACCCAATGTCACCGCCCGGGCGACCTATAATCTCTGATTGTGGCTCAGAATCCTACAGAATCAGTGAATACATCGATTACCATCTACAGCCAATAGCAAATAGACACCCCAGCTTCTTGAAAAATACAGAAGACTTCTTATCACAGGTCTCTGAGACCTGGATACCTCCAAATTCATTCTTGGTCACGCTTGACATCGATGCTATGTATACAAACATTGACATCGAGAAGGGTATAAATTCTATCCGTAGAGCATTCGTGAACTACCCAGACACCAACAGGCCAGACAGAGAAGTAATAGCTCTATTAGAGCTGAGTCTGAAAGGCAATGATTTTGAATTCGATGGCGAAATTTACCAACAAATTTGCGGTTGCGCGATGGGCAAGCGCTTTAGCCCATGTTTTGCCAATATTTACGTAGCAGAGTGGGAGGAGGAAGCGTTAGAAAAGTGTCCAAAACACCCCCTCATTTATCGCAGGTACCTTGATGACATTTTCATGATTTGGCAACACACAAAGGCAGAGTTTGATGAATTTTTCGAAATTCTGAACAATCACGATCCGAATATCAAATTAAAAGCAACCATTGACGAGATGTTCGTAGATTTCCTGGATGTAACTGTATATAAAGGTCTAAAGTATGAAACAACTAGCTACTTAGACTACAAAGTGTATTTCAAACCAACCGATTCGCATCAGCTATTGCACAAAAAATCTTTCCATCCACCACATACTTTTAAAGGAATAGTTAAATCACAAATAATCCGTTTTCACAGGAATTCGAGTGATAGGAAAAACTTTGAAGAAGCGTGCTCTACCCTATTCAAAGCCCTCAAACCACGAAGTTACTCCTCACGATTCTTGCGCAAAATCAAATCTGAAACATTAGATGGCTTGGAAACCATTCCAGATAATGCCTCAAATCATCGGCCTACCAAAATTTCTCACAATCGTCCTATTATAGGTGTAGGCGAATCTCGCAAATGCGGAAAGAAAAGGTGCAAGTTAGATGAATTTCTCCCAAACCAGAATACTTTCACGAGCTTTCAGAACAAAAGCAAGTTCCAACTTCAGTCTAATCTAGATTGTGACTCTGAAAATGTTATTTATCTAATTTCATGCAAATTGTGCCAAAAACAGTATGTCGGCGAAACCAAATGTCCATTAAGATGGCGGGCAACTCGACACCTCTCAGATATTAGGCTAGAGGAAGACACACATGTTTCCGAACATTTTAATCTTCCTGACCATTTAGTCCTTCGTGACTTTGAAATTATGCCGATTGAACAGCCACCCCTTTCAGATACGGCAGAAGAAACTGATAAACAAAGAAAACTTCGAGAATCGTTTTGGATTAAAGAACTCGAAACACAGTGGCCAAGGGGAATAAACTCGGACCCAGGCTTATCTGATCAACGTGACAAAATTCCATTCATTCTGACCTATAATCGGAAAAACGTTGAAATTTCCAAAATTTTGAAAGATGAGTATCAAAACCTACAGGAGAAACTGAAACAACCCTTTAACAAGCGTCCAGTAATTGCGTTCAAGAAAAATCCGAATCTACGTGACATCTTGGTAAAAGCAAAACTCAAATAGCTATCCATAATATCCATCTCAATCATTCAACATTAACCCTTGCATGATGGTCAGCCAAAAACGGTCAATTTAGTGATCTTGGGCAATGTCCATTTGCCGGCGGGGATTGGAGTATTTTTGAAAATTTACCACTGTAATGACTGGCTCGGGAACCGAGACAGTCGTTCCAGTGGTATATTCTCGGGAATGACCTTGTCTGTGCCTGCAAATGTACATTAAATAAGTAAGCGCATATTTGGATTTTACTGAACAAATTTAACCAGTAAAGGGTTAACATTAATGCCATATGGCTTTCCTCAAACAAAATGACAAATCTCAGGCAGTAAGATAAACCAAAATATCTTAAATGTTTGAATTTTTTCAATTATTGAAGATTCTGAGCCAGTGCGTTGACAATATTGACTACTACTACTACTACTACTACTACTACTACTACTACTACTACTACTACTACTACTACTACTACTACTACTACTACTACTACTACTACTGCTATAGCAACTACTACTACTACTACTACTACTACTACTACTACTACTACTACTACTACTACTACTACTACTACTACTACTACTACTACTACTACTACCACTACTACTGCTATAGCAACTACTACTACTACTACTACTACTACTACTACTACTACTACTACTACTACTACTACTACTACTACTACGACGACGACGACGACGACGACGACACCGCCGCTGCTATTGTTAATGACGTCTTTGATAGGCTTAGACATTTTGTAAATAGGAAGCGTGCTGACGAAAACAACTATTTTTTTAGTCTGTGAAGATTTAAACAGTTGGGTGGGATTGGTGAACTAACGTGCTCGACATTGAGAGGAGAATGTTGAGTGGGCAAAATCTACCATTAAGGCCATGTTAAATCACTATAATGAACAACTTGGTAGTATTAGAACTGAAGTAGTCCTCACACAGGCAATGCCACATTTAGACCTAGGCCGTGCTAAATCCAATGCTATACGCTGGGCAAAAAACAATTGTAATAAAAAGCTCGACATTAATGCGATTAGTTCTTTTTACGATTTTGTGCGACCGATAGATCCATCTCAGCAAACAATTCAAAATCTCGCACAAGCCACGCCTCTGGTCATGATACCAACTGTGGCTCCACAATCACAAATGAAAAAACGCCTCAGATAACCTGAAACTTCGCCGCCAGTCACAAAACGAGTAGACAATAAGATATCTCCATTGCTACCATTAGATTCTGGCCCTAGAGATATGCTATTTGAAGCATCATTAATCCCACTACCTGACTCTCCACTAGGCAATCTAAATGACCCAAACGAATATCCGCCCTTGCCACAGAGAGAAAGGGTTAATGGTAGCAAATCTGGTCCACGGACTGGCGCTTCTCAGAAATCCTCTCAGAGCAGTCAACCATCGGGTCTCAAGACCCCATCCCCAACATGGAAACTGCCATAGCCAAGCTTCTCTCCAACTCCAGGTCCAAGTAATGCACCGGAGGTGCGTCCTATTAAATTTGCAAATAGACCCAAATAAAACAACCAACCATGTTGGAGAGAAACATTTTTTGGAAATTTCGTCATGAAATCGAAAACAAAATTGACTGGCGACTACCTGTTCTCATGAACAAAGTACTCATCTTTGGAGCTTCGAACCTGAGTCGCATTAATGTTTAGCCCCACCCTGAAACGCAAGTTGCCTGCTACCCAGGAGCTAAATTGTGTCATGCTAGAGGAATAATTCAAAAGTACACTGGATCATTTAAACCAGAGAAAATAGTGATTAACATTGGTATTAATGATATGAATGAACCCATCTCTAGTTCAAAACATAGATTAATGCTGCTTTTCAGTGCGATTAAGTCCAAATTCCCAAAGACTGCGATTTACTTCGCAAAACTTAACTATTCAAGTCGGTTGACAGCTCAGCAGAGGTTGGCGATTCAGTCCCTCAATTCGACGGCTGAATCATCAAAATCTGTGACTGTCATTCCTGCACTCAGACTCTCCGAATTTAATGTTGTTAAGGATAACATTCATTGGACTGAAAAGACAGCTAACTCTATGTATTCTGCCTGACTTAAATTCCTAAATTTAAACTACACAGGGGCCAAGGTAACATCCGCCCGGAAACAGGACTGGGCAGTAATATTGTCAATCTAACTGGCTCCCCATTAGGTGAAGCAGAGCAGTCACTGCTCAATTTTGGTCTTACATTTGTCCCAACACCAAAACCAAAAACAGGTTTGGATGCTCTTTTAGATAATGGCTGTATGGAAACATCTGAATTTAGTCACCGTATTAAGTTAGCAGACTTCTTTCGTAACTCTAATAGTAACATTCCACCATTCATTGAAAAAACTGTTTGGGCACCAAACGTAAAACTCCTGGACCCAGCGATCGGTGAAAGCATAGAACTCTTTTCAGAACGTGTTAAAAATTCTGCATTCCCGAATGATCACCAAATTTACCCTATGAGGAACGCCAGGCCTTAATTGAATTGTCTAAAAACACCGAAATTGTCATCAAACCTGCAGATAAAGGGTCGGCGACTGTAATAATGCTTAAAGATAACTATAAACGTGAAGCACAACGACAACTTAGTAACCCAAAGCATTACCAGAAACTAAGCAAACCACTTTGGCAAAATAATTGCAGCAAATTTAATGAGATTCTTCAAAAATTGCCCGATAGCAAGATCACTGAAAAGCAACATAAGTATCTCTTTGCTAAGCTTGAGTCAAAACCACGGACTTTCTATCTTTTGCCAAAAATTCATAAACCCATAGATTCGTGGTTGGGCCCAATGTCACCGCCCGGGCTACCTATAATCTCTGATTGTGGCTCAGAATCCTACAGAATCAGTGAATACATCGATTACCATCTACAGCCAATAGCAAATAGACACCCCAGCTTCTTGAAAAACACAGAAGACTTCTTATCCCAGGTCTCTGAGACCTGGATACCTCCAAATTCATTCCTGGTCACGCTTGACATCGATGCTATGTATACAAACATTGACATCGAGAAGGGTATAAATTCTATCCGTAAAGCATTCGTGAACTACCCAGACACCAACAGGCCAGACAGAGAAGTAATAGCTCTATTAGAGCTGAGTCTGAAAGGCAATGATTTTGAATTCGATGGCGAAATTTACCAACAAATTTGCGGCTGCGCGATGGGCAAGCACTTTAGCCCATGTTTTGCCAATATTTACGTAGCAGAGTGGGAGGAGTAAGCGTTAGAAAAGTGTCCAAAACAGCCCCTCATTTATCGCAGGTACCTTGATGACCTTTTCATGATTTGGCAACACACAAAGGCAGAGTTTGATAAATTCTTAGAAATTCTGAACAATCACGATCCGAATATCAAATTAAAAGCAACCATTGACGAGATGTCTGTAGATTTCCTGGATGTAACTGTATATAAAGGTCTAAAGTATGAAACAACTGGCTAGTTAGACTACAAAGTGTATTTCAAACCAACCGATTCGCATCAGCTATTGCACACAAAATCTTTCCATCCACCGCATACTTTTAAAGGAATAGTAAAATCACAAATAATCCGTTTTCACAGGAATTCGAGTGATAGGAAAAACTTTGAAGAAGCGTGCTCTACCCTATTCAAAGCCCTCAAACCACGAGGTTACTCCTCACGATTCTTGCGCAAAATCAAATCTGAAACATTGGATGGCGTGGAAACCATTCCAGATAATGCCTCAAATCGTCGGCCTACCAAAATTTCTCGCAATCGTCCGATTATAGGTTTAGGCGAATCTTGCAAATGCGGAAAGAAAAGGTGCAAGTTAGATGGATTTCTCCCAAACCAGAATACTTTCACGAGCTTTCAGAACAAAAGCAAGTTCCAACTTCAGTCTAATCTAGATTGTGACTCTGAAAATGTTATTTATCTAATTTCATGCAAATTGTGCCAAAAACAGTATGTCGGCGAAACCAAATGTCCATTAAGATGGCGGGCAACTCGACACCTCTCAGATATTAGGCTAGAGGAAGACACACATGTTTCCGAACATTTTAATCTTCCTGACCATTTAGTCCTTCGTGACTTTGAAATTATGCCGATTGAACAGCCACCCCTTTCAGATACGGCAGAAGAAACTGATAAACAAAGAAAACTTCGAGAATCGTTTTGGATTAAAGAACTCGAAACACAGTGGCCAAGGGGAATAAACTCGGACCCAGGCTTATCTGATCAACGTGACAAAATTCCATTCATTCTGACCTATAATCGGAAAAACGTTGAAATTTCCTAAATCTTGAAAGATGAGTATCAAAACCTACAGGAGAAACTGAAACAACCCTTTAACAAGCGTCCAGTAATTGCGTTTAAGAAAAATCCGAATCTACGTGACATCTTGGTAAAAGCAAAACTCAAATAGCTATCCAGAATATCCATCTCAATCATTCAACATTAACCCTTGCATGATGGTCAGCCAAAAACGGTCAATTTAGTGATCTTGGGCAATGTCCATTTGCCGGCGGGGATTGGAGTATTTTTGAAAATTTACCGCTGTAATGACTGGCTCGGGAACCGAGACGGTCGTTCCAGTGGCATATTCTCGGGAATGACCTTGTCTGTGCCTGCAAATGTACATTAAATAAGTAAGCGCATATTTGGATTTTACTGAACAAATTTAACCAGTAAAGGGTTAACATTAATGCCATATGGCTTTCCTCAAACAAAATGACAAATCTCAGGCAGTAAGATAAACCAAAATATCTTAAATTTGAATTTTTTCACTTATTGAAGATTCTGAGCCAGTGCGTTGACAATATTGACTACTACTACTACTACTACTACTACTACTACTACTACTACTACTACTACTACTACTACTACTACTACTACTACTACTACTACTGCTACTACTACTACTACTACTGCTACTACTACTACTACTACTACTACTACTACTACTACTACTACTACTACTACTGCTATAGCAACTACTACTACTACTACTACTACTACTACTACTACTACTACTACTACTACTACTACTACTACTACTACTACTACTACGACGACGACGACGACGACGCCGCCGCTGCTATTGTTAATGTCGTCTTTGATAGGCTTAGCCATTTTGTAAATAGGAAGCGTGCTGACGAAAACAACTATTTTTTTAGTCTGTGAAGATTTAAACAGTTGGGTGGGATTGGTGAACTAACGTGCTCGACATTGAGAGGAGAATGTTTAGTTGATCACATTTTGTGTTCAGGTCAAAACTTTATCCCTCGAATTTGTTCAAGAAAATTTAAATTTTCTCATAGAAAATGTCCATTTGTACACCAAGAGAAGCCTATTTTTGAAAATTTACCACTGGAATGACTGGCTCGGTTATCGAGCCAGTCATTCCAGTGGTAAATTTTCAAAAATAGGCTTCTCTTGGTCTGCAAATGGACATTTTTCAAGACCTGTGCTGAAGCCGGTTTTTTGGCCGATATGTGTTAAAGCGTTTTAATATAATAACATATTTTGAAATCGAAGAACTAAATGTTAAACTAAACGTTATCTGATCACCGGTGCAGTGGTGTAACCTAATGCCTGCCCTCATGCCCTGGGTAGGTGAAAAATGTGGAGGGCAGCTCAATCTCATAAATGGACTGATCTCATGGACAGTTAGATTTTGAGTAGACAAATTAAAATAATAAACATACATATATATGCAATCGTCAATACAAAATTCATAACATCATACATTACAACAATGCTACAATGGTTTAAGTTTTACAGTATCAGACACCATGAATATTATAACAGTTTTACTTGACCGCTGAATGGTTATTGCCATCGTTACTTCCAATTAGATTGTTATTTCTGCCAATCACTGACTGTCTGACAAGATAACATAGCGAACGTTTTGTTTTTGAAGAACAGTTTCAGTTACTCACGCGCGTCTTTCCGTGTTGCTAAGAACGGGTAACATATGTCACGTAGTCGGAGCCTAACCGCATCTGACTGCGCAGTTCCGGTTACTAATGCACACATGATACTGCTGTTGTTTTAACATGCCCAGTCGTGAATACTAGCGCAATTGGAGTAAAATTAAAATGACGCCAACCAAAATAATAACTTCTAGATATCTCTACATTTTAATACAGAGTTATCATATTCCTAAAAATCTAAACGATTTGTGATCCTATGTACCATGGACATACTGTTTCACAGCGTGCTGCCGACTGGAAATTACAAATAGCATCTAATCTAAAACATGAAAACTGGTCCGATCACTGAATGCACTCAATAGAAAAAGTTTACAAATGCTTAAGTACTACGATTATTTTTCACTAATGATTAGCGCAAATTAACTATACTAAATATTTGTAAACTTTTAAACTGAGTGTATTCCGTGATTGGACCAGTTTTTGTGTTTACGTGGTATTTGTAATTTCCAGTTGGAAACAACCCACAGCTAAAATGCGATGCTGGTAATGGAGCTTTTCATTTTTAGCTATGCCCAGCCCATCACTAGCTAAGCTCCACCCACACCTCGTCGTGTTGAAATTGATCGATCCCCGAATGCCCTAACTATCAATTTCCTGAAAACTATACAGGGAAGCCGTTGAATATTTTGTAACTAATTTGACTGGGTGCTGTTGCTGCCTATGGCAGCAACAGCGCCCAATCAAATTAGTTTCAAAATATTCAACAGAATATTTATTAAATAGTAAAGACATCCAATTTGTACAACACCGCATAGACCGTCTTCAAATATGCGTTCGTGACGTACTTATCGACGTCATTCATTATGATGTCATTCTACACATCACGCAGTTGATTATGACGTCATATAATGGGTGGGTACTCTGGAAAGGTGAATTAGGAAGCATTACAACGTGACTATTGGAGGCCAAGAAAATATTTTTGAAAATTTACTATTGAATTGGCCAGCTCGCTTACCGAGCCAACAACCCAGTTGTACATTTTCAATACCACATTTCTTGTATTCCTTTGATAATCATTCAACATGAGGATATTTTCTTAACACATTTTGACCATTAAAGGCTTACATCTAACCAGGACTTATTGAAGTTCAACTGCGTCAGGGCAGTTGCACATTTTTCAGTGCAGTTGATATTCAAATCTAGACTGCCCTGACGGCAGTGATCTGAATAAGTTAAGTTACACCACGGACTGGTACGCTAATAGAAAGTAAATATGTCTGTAGTCCTGATTTTGCTAATGAATATAAAATGAATCTTTATAAAGAGGATGTTCTGCAGCTGCTAAATGAAATGGCAAGAATTCTTAAGTGATTTTGATATAAATGAATTTGTTATTAATGCAGCTGTTGAAAAGTTAATTAAACAATTAAAATGGCCGTTGGTAAGCGCTTCTTGATAACTCATCGTAATGGCAATATCAGTGGAAACAGTAGGAAATCACTTGTTGCGAATTATTCAAATGAATGTGAACAATAAAGGACGGTTTTCCCGCGCAGTGGACAGACACGGGAAACACAATTTAGAACTTTCCCGTATAAATATGGTTAAAGCAACGACTGGGTTTAAGCTAGTAACACCGGAGAGGCATAGAGATATAACCAGAAATTTATTAGGGCCAGAGCACGATGACAGCAAAAATATTTGAAAATATTAAAGACCGGAAATAAATTAAGTAAGATAAATATAGATCTTGATGAATTTGTTGAATTCTTTATGTGATACGAGATTGTTTATGGTTTAAATTGTTAATAGTAGTAGAAGAAGCAGGAAATTAAGGAAACAAATATGATAAAGCGGAAACAAATGTGATAAAGCGGAAACAAATATGATAAAGCGGAAACAAATATGATAAAGCGGAAACAAATATGATAAAGCGGAAACAAATATGATAAAGCGGAAACAAATATGATAAAGCGGAAACAAATGTGATAAAGCGGAAACAAATATGATAAAGCGGAAACAAATATGATAAAGCGGAAACAAATGTGATAAAGCGGAAACAAATATGATAAAGCGGAAACAAATATGATAAAGCGGAAACAAATGTGATAAAGCGGAAACAAATATGATAAAGCGGAAACAAATATGATAAAGCGGAAACAAATATGATAAAGCGGAAACAAATGTGATAAAGTGGAAACAAATATGATAAAGCGGAAACAAATATGATAAAGCGGAAACAAATGTGATAAAGCGGAAACAAATATGATAAAGCGGAAACAAATGTGATAAAGCGGAAACAAATATGATAAAGCGGAAACAAATATGATAAAGCGGAAACAAATATGATAAAGCGGAAACAAATATGATAAAGCGGAAACAAATATGATAAAGTGGAAACAAATATGATAAAGCTGAAACAAATATGATAAAGCGGAAACAAATATGATAAAGTGGAAACAAATATGATAAAGCGGAAACAAATATGATAAAGCGGAAACAAATATGATAAAGCGGAAACAAATATGATAAAGCTGAAACAAATATGATAAAGCTGAAACAAATATGATAAAGCGGAAACAAATATGATAAAGCGGAAACAAATATGATAAAGCGGAAACAAATATGATAAAGCGGAAACAAATATGATAAAGCGGAAACAAATATGATAAAGCGGAAACAAATATGATAAAGCGGAAACAAATATGATAAAGCGGAAACAAATATGATAAAGCGGAAACAAATATGATAAAGCGGAAACAAATATGATAAAGCGGAAACAAATATGATAAAGCGGAAACAAATATGATAAAGCGGAAACAAATGTGATAAAGCGGAAACAAATATGATAAAGCGGAAACAAATATGATAAAGCGGAAACAAATATGATAAAGCGGAAACAAATATGATAAAGTGGAAACAAATGTGATAAAGCGGAAACAAATATGATAAAGCGGAAACAAATATGATAAAGCGGAAACAAATGTGATAAAGCGGAAACAAATATGATAAAGCGGAAACAAATGTGATAAAGCGGAAACAAATATGATAAAGCGGAAACAAATGTGATAAAGCGGAAACAAATATGATAAAGCGGAAACAAATATGATAAAGCGGAAACAAATATGATAAAGCGGAAACAAATATGATAAAGCGGAAACAAATGTGATAAAGCGGAAACAAATATGATAAAGCGGAAACAAATATGATAAAGCGGAAACAAATATGATAAAGCGGAAACAAATATGATAAAGCGGAAACAAATATGATAAAGCGGAAACAAATATGATAAAGCTGAAACAAATATGATAAAGCGGAAACAAATGTGATAAAGTGGAAACAAATATGATAAAGCGGAAACAAATGTGATAAAGCGGAAACAAATGTGATAAAGCGGAAACAAATATGATAAAGCGGAAACAAATGTGATAAAGCGGAAACAAATATGATAAAGCGGAAACAAATATGATAAAGCTGAAACAAATATGATAAAGCGGAAACAAATGTGATAAAGCGGAAACAAATATGATAAAGCGGAAACAAATATGATAAAGCGGAAACAAATATGATAAAGCGGAAACAAATGTGATAAAGCGGAAACAAATATGATAAAGCTGAAACAAATATGATAAAGTGGAAACAAATATGATAAAGCGGAAACAAATATGATAAAGCTGAAACAAATATGATAAAGCGGAAACAAATATGATAAAGCGGAAACAAATATGATAAAGCGGAAACAAATATGATAAAGCGGAAACAAATGTGATAAAGCGGAAACAAATATGATAAAGCGGAAACAAATATGATAAAGCGGAAACAAATATGATAAAGCGGAAACAAATATGATAAAGCGGAAACAAATATGATAAAGCGGAAACAAATATGATAAAGCTGAAACAAATATGATAAAGCGGAAACAAATGTGATAAAGTGGAAACAAATATGATAAAGCGGAAACAAATGTGATAAAGCGGAAACAAATGTGATAAAGCGGAAACAAATATGATAAAGCGGAAACAAATGTGATAAAGCGGAAACAAATATGATAAAGCGGAAACAAATATGATAAAGCTGAAACAAATATGATAAAGCGGAAACAAATGTGATAAAGCGGAAACAAATATGATAAAGCGGAAACAAATATGATAAAGCTGAAACAAATATGATAAAGCGGAAACAAATGTGATAAAGCGGAAACAAATATGATAAAGCTGAAACAAATATGATAAAGTGGAAACAAATATGATAAAGCGGAAACAAATATGATAAAGCGGAAACAAATGTGATAAAGTGGAAACAAATGTGATAAAGCGGAAACAAATATGATAAAGCTGAAACAAATATGATAAAGCGGAAACAAATATGATAAAGCGGAAACAAATGTGATAAAGTGGAAACAAATATGATAAAGCGGAAACAAATATGATAAAGCTGAAACAAATATGATAAAGCGGAAACAAATATGATAAAGCTGGATTATTGCATATAACTTCAGTAGAGCATTAGTAACAATAAGCTAAAAGTCCCCCACTTTCCTTGAGCTCAGTCCGGAAATCAATTCACCTTTCCAGAGTACCCACCCATCATATGACGTCATAATGAACTGGGCGATGTGTACAATGACATCATAATGAATGACGTCAATAAGTACGTCACGAACGCATATTTGAAGACGGTCTATGCGTTGTTGTACAAATTGTTTGCTTTTACTATTTAATAAATATTCTGTTGAATATTTTGAAACTAATTTGACTGGGCGCTGTTGCTGCCATAGGCAGCAACAGCACCCAGTCAAATTAGTTACAAAAAATTCAACGGCTTCCCTGTATAGTTTTCAGGAAAGTAATAGCTAGGGCATTTGGGGATCAATCGATCCCCACACGGCGAGGTGTGGGTGGAGCTTAGCTAGTGATGGGCGGGGCATAGCTAAAAATGGAAAGGTCCATTACGCCTATACCTGTTAATAAGCTTAATTATTTTACGAAATTCAACAAAAAATCGCTAAAACAAATTCGGAACGTCAGAAATGGATCGATTATAATAATTATCGATAGGAAATAAGTGATAGATCTAAAAAAAATATCAATTAAAATAGAAATTATCACATAGCTAATTACTTAGCTAATTAATTATTATTACTTTGGTATAATGACATAAAATAGGGTTCCTCTCAGACTTATGTGTGTATGGTATCTACTGGTGTGAAATTATTGACTGAATTAGTAAATTGCATTATACATAGCTAATTGGAAAATAGCTAATTAATATATCCAAGTAATGTAAAATGGCCAACATAGTTCACTATATCGAGTTAACAAATTGCAAAATTGGGGACATCTAGCATATGGTCACTAACACATTAGTGACGCCGCTATGTATACATACCCAGTTTTATTATATTTCGTTTACTTAGTCTGTACACGTGGCTCTTATCTTTTACTACCGGACCATTCCTAGAAGGCACACATTTTGAAATGATATAGTTTCGGATCATGCTATTGCGCCGTACTTGCTGCGACGCATGGAAATGTCAGGACATATGCCCAGAGACCGTGGGATGCCGGACAGAACCGACCGTAACCAAACGGGTCCACAATCTACCAAATTGCATTTCAATGTACAGAGAAATTTGCGGGAATTCATGCTGCTTCATCTGAGCAGCAAAAAGACATCAGTAAAGAGAATATTGACAGGTATATATGAGAGTTATCGAGAAAATGTGTTGTCTGGTTCACAACGCAACCTCTAATTCCTGACTGGGAAAGTTACTGGAAGTGACAATTTCTGTGACCAAGCTTCGAACTCGGAGGAAAGTTAGTAAAAAACGTGGTGGGACAAAATTTGTGTGATCTGAACCCTGACGTTTTTATTAGTCGCATGTTCTTAATGCGAGTACCTAATTGGACGAATTCTTGTGCTTTGAACTGTCAAATTCCCCACCATCTTTTTTCGCGGATGGATTAATGAGCAAACCAAATAAAAGTGCTTTGGACACTCTGTTTGAATCCCAAGCCAGGATAATCACAGCTATATTAACCTGAAGTCGCTTCGTTATGGATGCTTGACAGCTTGTTCTGACACACACGCACGTACGTGCGCACGATTAGGATTGATAAATCACTCATCTGTTGCATACACAGATATCTGCGCAACATATCCAGGCAATATCACACACTTATCACAGCCATGCAATAACTGCTTGATGGAATATTGCATATCCTCAACTAAAGCAACTGCACAAATAGCCGCTCACCAAACGGACATTTGAGGACATTGAGGTTGCACCAGCTAATGAGGTCACCGTTTCAAGTGCCTTAATTGACGTGTTGGCATCTGAGCTTGTACGAAATGACATAGAAGTGAAAGAAGGCGTTGATGGGAGGCTGATTAACTGATTGTATTATCTGCACTTGGCGAATGTGATGAACCTGTACGCATTGCAAAGGACTGACATACTGGTAATGTTGGTAGCTCTGGTTAACTAGACAGAGTATCTTCGAGCTGACCTCTCGCAATCCTATCACACTTTGTAATATAAAACCGATTCAAGATAGCTTAGGAGATCGGACACATTGTAATTTAGTGCGGCATGAACCGACTGGATGTCACATGACATCTTCCATCCACAACCAAACAAAAACAAAGGCGTAGACACTGGTGATCACAAACCGTCACTTGCGCGGAAGTTTTAATTACCAACTTTACCACGAACATGTGCGGCAACTCGATAGCATTCATATCGTGCATATCGAGTCTTCCACCAGTTTCCGGCTTGGCTTGGACATGATTTGAATCCCAGTGAATGAGGATATAAGTAACAAATGGGTTAATAGCCCCAATTCAATTTCACGTGAACAACAAGCAAACCCATGCCGGTTGATGATCGTAATCAGCTGATTACGGGTGCGTGGGTGTGCTTGTGGGTGTAAAAAGGGATGCGACAAGAACTGTAGTTGCTGACATGTCAGTTTGCTCTGCAGTGCCACGTGTAAATATTGCGTGTGGTCAGACAGTTCAAATACTGAGATTATTAATGATACTGATGATGGACAGCGATGAACTTAACTGAATATAGGGATTTAATAGTATTAGTTATTAATTAGCTAATTATCCCGCTACTTAAATAACTACTGGATCTTTTTTCTTCACATTGCAATTTACAAGTTCGGTGGATGATTTTATACCATGCACAACATACCTCTGATAAAAATCGTTTTATGCCAACATTAATAATAATTAATTAGCTAATAATAAACGTTTCCACTTTATCCATCTATGATATGACGTCATAATTAACTACGTGACGTGAGGAATGACATCTTAATCATTGCCGTCATTATGACGTCATGAATGGCGTAGATGAATACGTCACGAACGCATATTTGAAGACGGACTATGCGTTGTTGTACGAATTGTATGTCTACTATTTAATAAATATTCTGTTGAATATTTTGAAACTAATTTGACTGGGCGCTGTTGCTGCCATAGGCAGCAACAGCACCCAGTCAAATTAGTTTCAAAATATTTAACAGCTTATCTGTATAGTTTTTTGGAAATTAATAATCAGGGAGTTCACGGATCGATGGATCCCAACACGAGTGAGGTGTGGGTGGAGCTTAGCTAGAGGTGGGCGTGGCTTAGCAAAAACTGGAAAGGTCCATTACTTAGCTCTGATGTTATTTTCATTTTAGACATTACTTTTATCCCCATACGTTATTACCTTTCTAAAGATACGATAATCGACCGATTTCTGCAGATTTAGGAATTTTAGTGATTTGTGGGCAAATTCTGTCGAAATAATTAGGCTAATATTAAGTTAATTTCCTAAGTTAGCTCAAGGAGGAAACTTGGACTTTTAATATACTGTTGCTAATGATGTAGCAAAGATGTATGCAAAAATTCAGCGATACTGTATGCAGATGATATAATCTTATTGTCCGAAAGCAGGGATGATTTACAAAAAGAATTGGATGTTTTAGCTGATTATTGTAAGAAAGGGTGTCTGACTGTAAATCTTGATAAAACAAAGGTGGTGGTCTTCAGACGCGGGGGTGGGGGTGGGGGGAGCCGACATATGGTATTATAATGGGAGTAAAATAGAAATTGCTACACATTTTGTAGATATCCGGATTCGGATCTGGGGATTTTGAGGAAGTAGCTATCTTCAAGATTGTCGGTTCCTGTCTTAAGCATTATTTGCATATGACCTCTTGACCTGGCGAGCCTGAGCACAAATCTTCTGTTAATCTTTTTAGTAGTCTTTTTTGATAGATTCATCTCAGTTATAAATATCTTCTACGTCACGACAGCGTCATCGTGATTTATTTATGAGAAATCGTTTATGTATTAGGTGTGCGTGTATATGTGTGCGTTTGAACATGTACGCACTTGTTTTTATTTATGTAGCAAATATCATGTTTATAAATAGATGAGCAGGATGACCTAGTCAGGAGCGCGTGATGTGGAAACCCGTTTTACGCTGTATGGTGGAATATGATATATGCTTAAGTTATGAATAAAGGACAGACGAACAGACAAGAAGGAAGGATAGAATAGTAGAAGGAAGAATGAACATTTACTTTAGCAATGGCGCGGGACTATAGTGAAGACAGCAAGTGTCAGTGTTAATAAATGCAGCGTGAATGGAATGAAAGGGATGAAAGAATTACTCACCTTTGGACAGCAACACATGCAAACTATTTTGAATACAATTCGTAACAACAAACGCAAACTTTCGTAACGACAAACGCAAACTATTTGTTAGTTCGTAACAACGAATGCAAACTATTGTAATTCTAAAGGTCAAACTCATTTCATGATGGCGTTATAGAATCTATCCGAAATCCAAGCATGATTAGTTAGACCTATATGAAATACTGGTTTTTGTCTCGCTTGTGAAGCAGGATCGAGACATAGGTATCACTTTTCCGGCGGCGGCGGCGTAAACTTTTACGTTAAATTTATATCTCAGCAATGCATGATTCAATTGGAACCACACTTGGGTGCATGGTAATATACATCAAAAGGAAGCAGAGCGCCGAATAAAATGCCATGAGGTCAAGGTTACAGGGGTCAAAGGTTGCAGTATAATCTTTGTTAATATTTTACGTTAAGTTTTTGCCTTAAACAAAAGTTATTGCCTTATAGCTCAGCAATGCTTGATCCAATTGAAACCAAACGTGGGTACATGGTGATATACATCAAAAGGAAGCAGCATGCTGATGCAGACATCATCCGGTCAAGGTTACCGGAGTCAAAGGTCACGGTAAAATCTTTGTTAATATTTTACGTTACGTTTTTGCATTAAACAAAAGTTATTGCCTTATATCTCAGCAATGCCTGATCCAATTGGAACCAAACGTGGGTACATGGTGATATACATTGGAATGTAAGCAGCCCTCCGATAAAGCGATCATGACGTCAAGGTTATGGGTTCAAAGGTCGCAGTATAATCTTTGTTAATATTTTACGTTAAGTTTTTGTGTTAAACAAAAGTTATTGTCTTATATCTCAACAATGCCTGATCCAATTGGAACCAAACTTGGATACATGGAGATATACATCGAAAGGACGCAGCACGCTGACGCAGATATCATGCGTTCAAGGTAATGGGGTTAGAGGCCACAGTATAATCTTTGTTAATATTTTACGCTAAGTTTTTGCTTTAAACAGAAGTTATTGTCTTATATCTCAACAATGCCTGATCCAATTGGAACCAAACCTGGGTACATGGAGATATATATCTAAAGGAAGCAGCACGCTAATGCAGGCATCACGAGGTCAAGTTTATGGTGTCAAAGTTCATGGTATAATCTTTGTTAATACTTTATGTTAGGTTTTTGCGTTAAACAAAAGTCATTGCCTTATATCTCAATCCTTATCCAATTGGAACCAAACTTGGGTGCATGGTGAGTTACATTTAATGGAAGCAGCATGCTGATGCAGACATAATGAGGCCAAGGTTATGGGGGGGGGGTCACAGGTCACGGTATAATCTTTGTTAATATTTTATGTTAAGTTTTTGCGTTAAACAAAATTTATTGGCTTATTACATCTCAGCAATGCCTAATCCACTTGGAACCAAACTTTGGTACATGGTGACATACATCGAAAGAAAGCAGCACGCTGACGCAGACGTCATGAGGTCAAGATTATGGGTCAAAGGTCATTCCATAATGTTTGTTAATATTTTATGTTCAGTTTTTGCGTTGTACATCAGCAATGACTAATCCAATTGGAACAAAACTTACCTGTTTCAGCATTGATTTTTTTGCATTAAGCAAATATTATTGTTTAATATTTCATGACTGCTTAGCCATACTTGCACCATAATGCGGAATGCTGTTCCTCATGACACATTGCTGGTGATCCTGACATCACTCTGTCAAAGGTCAAGATTATTGTGACATGGTTATAAAGCAGTGTCTTTCCATTACGTTTTTGCGTTAAGCAAATGTGGTTGGATTATATTTCAGGATCGCTTAGCCCTACTTGCAGCAAACCTAAAATGATTTTATTTCAGTTGACAACTTAAGCAACATCACAGTTATGATTCCTACTACTTGTTAATTACACTAATCCTAACCACATTTTTCATTTTATGTTTGAAAAATACCTTTTACCCAAACATTATAATTTCATGTAAAATGATGATTATTCCAATCAATCACAATTATCCCAAGCAGAAATTACACAAGTCTAAGATGCATATTTTTTGTCTCGCCTGCGAAGCAGAAAAAGCGAGTCATAGGTATCACTTTTCTGACGGCGACGGCGTAACAATTGTTAGGTTTTTGCGTTTAGCAAAACTAATCAGCTTATATTTCAGGATTGGTTAAGCCTATTGCAACTAAACTTGGTAAAGTGGTTGCCTATGTAGTTAGGAACCACCATGACGATGATGAGGTAAGGTCAAGGTCACTGTGACCTTGGTAAAAAACTGGTTTTTTTAACGTTTTGCGTTTAGCAAAACTTATCAAGTTATATTTCAAGATTGATTAAGCCTATTGCAGCTAAACTTGGTAAAGTGGGTGCCTATGTAGCTAAGAATCATCACGATGATAATGACGTCACAAGGTCAAAACTCAAGGTCACTGTGCCCTTTTGTACAAACTGTTTTTTCAAAGCTCAGCCTGTATTTCAGGATTGGTTAAGCCCATTGCAACTAAACTTGGATACATGGTTACATATATTGTTAGGAAGCAGCATGCTGACTTTGCGGTCGCACGGTCAAAGTCACTGTGACCTTGATACAGAACCCTGTTCTTTCAACATTAAGTTTTTGTGTTTAGCAAAACATCTTGGCTTATATTTCAGGATTGCTTAAGCCATCGCAACTAAACTTGGATACATGATTACATATAATGTTATGAAGCTGCATGATGATGTTGGGGTCACAAGGTCAAAAGTCAAGGCCATTGTGACCTTAATACAGAACACTTTTTCAACATTAAGGTCATTAGGACCATTGTTATTTGATCTTTGATTTTTCGACATTAAGTTTTTGCGTTTAGCAAATCATAGACATTTATATTTCAGAATTACTTCATACTGCCAGAACTAATTTGGGCACATTGAGCCCACAAGGTCAAAGGTTAAGGTCACTGTGACAAACATGCGACAGGCGAGATATTTAATTCCGCGGAATTCTTGTGCTATTACTGAATGAATTTTGATGCTACGCATAGTAACGGTCGTATATAAAATGCGGCTGAGGATTGACCATTTCAATACGGGATTGTTTTAAGAACAATCGTAGCTATTTAAGTAGTCAATGCTCGGAAACGTACAGCGGGAAATGATAATTTTGAGAACTTTATAACTGGAAATATCTTGAATAGAGGCAGTGGTTAAATGACCGGTTTTCTAGTACGATAGAACTTTATCAGGTGCTGCTGACTCATGTGCTGAGTGGGCCACGGATTTTCCCGTGCCTAGATCCGCAGTATCCGCTAGGTCAGAGATCACCGAATGATGGGGAGGCTCTGTGGTCCTGAGACCCTCATGTTACCAAAGCCTAAATAGACAAACCATGTTTGAGTGAATCCTAGGGATTCAGGTAGAAGTCCGTGGCCGAGCTGTCAAATCTGGGTTGAAAAGTCGCACACAATGTGGTGGCTGATGCTTTAGATTCACTCTGGTTTGATAAGCAGCACACATTTTGGTGGCTAATGCTTTAGATTCACTCTGGTTTGATAAGCAGCACACAATGTGGTGGCTGATGCTTTAGATTCAATCTGGTTTGATAAGCAGCACACATTGTGATGGCTAATGCTTTAGATTCACTCTGGTTTGATAAGCAGCACACACGGTGATGGCTACTGCTTTAGATGCACTCTGGGGTGATAAGCCGCACGCGTTGTGGTGGCTAATGCTTTAGATACATTCTGGGGGTAATAAGACGCACACACGGTGGTGGCTAATGCTTTAGATGCACTCTGTGTTGATAAGCCACACACATTGTGGTGGCTAATGCTTTAGATACACTCTGGGTTGATAAGCCGCACACATTGTGATGGCTACTGCTTTAGATGCACTCTGGGGTGATACGCCGCACACATTGTGATGGCTAATGCTTTAGATACACTCTGGGTTGATAATCCGCACACATTGTGATGGCTACTGCTTTAGATACACTCTGGGGTGATAAGACGCTCACATTGTAATGGCTACCGCTTTAGATACACTCTGGGTTGATAAGCCGCACACATTGTGATGGCTACTGCTTTAGATACACTCTGGGTTGATAAGCCGCACATATTGTGGTGACTGATTCTCCAGATATACTCTGGGTTGATAAGCTGCACACATTGTGATGACTACTGCTTTAGATACACTCTGGTATGATAAGACACACACATTGTGATGACTACTGCTTTAGATACACTCTGGTGTGATAAGACACACACACACTGTGATGGCTACTGCTTTAGATACACTATGGGGTGATAAGCCGCACACATTGTAGTGGTTGCTGATTTGGATACACTCTGGGTTGATAAGACGCACACATTGTAGTGGCTACTGCTTTAGATATGCTCTGGGTTGATAAGACGCACACATTGTGGTGGCTAATTCTTCAGATACACTCTGGGTTGATAAGCCGCACACATTGTGATGGCTACTGCTTTAGATACACTCTGGGTTGATAAGCCGCACATATTGTGGTGACTGATTCTCCAGATATACTCTGGGTTGATAAGCCGCACCCAATGTTGTGGTTAATGCTTTAGATACACTATGGGTTGATAAGCCACACACATTGTAGTGGTTACTGCTTTAGATACACTCTGGGTTGATAAGCCGCACACATTGTGGTGGCCAATGCTTCAGATACACTCTGGGTTGATAAGCCGCACACATTGTGATGGCTACTGCTTTAGATACACTCTGGGTTATGGCATGTATTGTCCATCTTACTCCTCGACCATTGTGCAGGCGTTATATACAAGAAGCGACGAGTTTTGGTATCAAAGACAAAAGCGGAGTGCGAGTGCTTCCTTTCATCAATTTGAATCCAACCCAAACAAATACTTTGCCGAAAAGGAATGTGAAACCATGTTAAAGTTTGGAATCCTGTAACATTCGACTAGTCTCTCTACTTTAAGAAAGCTGAGATTGTGGCACCGTCAGAAGACTTTGATGAGGTCTTCATACGACATGGTGGCTTCCACATACTCATGTTCTACACGGGTTCCATTGGAAATAGCATGTCTCTGAATGGCCTTGAATAAGGGTGGAAATCAGATGGAAATCAGAATATGCAAATGGTTTAATTATTCATATCAGTGATGATCATAAATACTCAAGTGCCTAGCGCGCAAATTCCCTAAGCCAAATCACGATTGCAAAGATGCTGCTTCAACATCACGTGCTATGACTAATCAAGAAGCATTGCGTACCGTGTACCAATTGCTAGAGGAGTCTTCCGGTTCTCCCCAGTTACGGAAGTTATAGCGGCATAACTATGACCCAGTTACAGAAGCTATAGCGTCATAACTAGGACGAATACTGTATTGTGGGTAAATTGACTGGAGACCGGTCTCTCAATCTAACAATATGGCTTCATGCTGAGAATACGCCTCTAACGCAACGACCGGCCATTTTGCCATGTCACCATAACTGGACTGATACACAGACTCAACTTCGGAGACCAGACAGGTTGGGACCCAGTCTATATCCGTAGTGAACTGTAAACGCAATGCTGCGGATCGTGTTGATTTTGATATCATCTTAACCCCAGTATCATTAGCTTGATACAGACATTAACATCAACTCGATCCGTCTAGCAGTTCATGCGATATCATGCAAATTCTCGTCCTCAATTTGTGCGAGATCGATTTGAATTTTACGATGATTTAAGAGAGACTAATTTTCTGTAAACTGTTTTCCATATAGAAGACTATGAGCTTTATATCATCAAGTTTTTGAGGAAATAATATAGTCTGCTATGTATAGCGTATTGTCTAGTATCTTTCAAGATTCAATTCTCTTTATTGTCACTTTGTGGCGAAAATTACTACGCAAATGGCCACTCAATAACACACACGAGATTCTTTTCTCGATCTCGTATCGAAGGACATCTCGTATCGAAGGAGATCTCGTATCGAAGGAGATCTCGCGAGACACGAATGACCGGTCTCTATATCTCAAAAGATAGCGGGCGTGATCTCGCGAATTTCCAGTGCTAAAATTGCGTTTATACACATGCGCTTGAACCAAGAGGAACTGATTACCCACAATACGGTATGCGTCCTCATTATGACGTTTTGACTTTCGTAACGGGGGAGGACAGCATACACCCCTTACCGCACCTAATGCCAATCGACCAGGAGCCGCATCCTATATTATACCTTTCTGCTTAGATCATTACATGTAGCACTTGTTTTGTGCTTTCACTTTCTTTTCGAATATACGATCCTCATTATGCTTCCTTCTTAAGGCACACAATACTTTGTGTCTTACTCTGAACTGTGAGTTATTATACTTCTCAGTAGATCTTTGTTTTTCACTTGTCCTAAGCTGTGGCTCATTTTCCTGTCTCTCAGTACCTCTCTACTTCTGTATGGCTTTAAACCGAGGATGAGTTTTCTATCTCCGAGGGATTCTTTGTTTCTTGGTTTTTCGAAGTTGCAGCTCAAAAGCATATCACTCGACGATTGCTAAGATTTTCCCAGTTGTTTCCTGATATGTTTATAGTTGTCTCTGCGCAAACCATTGCTACATTGTGGAGCTTATATTTAAAGCACCGTTCGTATGGGTCTGTTTATTATGGACACTTTCTTTTTTCCTGTACATCTCAGGTAGTTTCTTTGTTTGCAGTTTGCTGGATTGTTGGCTTTCCTTTGGCTGTGTATCATCTGAAAAGGATGCAGAGATTTAGTTGGACTGTACATGCATGATTTCATACTGGGTATCATTTCTTAGAGACAAATGATCAAGAAGTCTATATAACTGAGCTACTAACAGGGCGATCATCTCTCCGGATTTATCCGGAAAATGCGGATTTTTAACTAGCCTCCGGATTTCCGGATATCTTATCAAATATCCGGGGGGTTTTCATCCACATATCAAAAAATATATTTTTTAGCAAAATGTTGTATAGACACCGTTAAGCTAGATACCTGTACGACGATGAATGGTGAATGTCTCTCAATACTACTCGATAATATTTCTAAAATTGTAAATGATTGATCTTTTATTGGTCATTCGTATTCAACATAACCTAATATTAACATAGCATAGTAGGTTAGCATAACCTAATTGCGTATACAATGATTCTTTACTTTAATTCTTGTATATATGATGGGTACTTGTTCTGTGTGTAATGGACGAGTCTCGTGAATTGTGATCAATGAGTCTCGTGCCGCGTGAGCATTCATCACAATTCCGTGCCATCACATGAGTACCTAGATATAAGACTGTTGAAACCATTGACCAGTCTAAACAGGTAGACCACACCACGAGTGATCTTAAATTGTCGCGATGAAGATATAAAACAAACATGCTTTATTTCTGTACGCGGGAGTTATTACAACGAAGCTAAGTAACAACATCCATCCCCCCACCCATACTCTTTCAAGTTGTAATCACAAATTAACGATCACCTGGACCAGTCAGCTCGTGTTATATAATAGGCTTATTTATATAGGCATACACCCTCCAACCACGCCCATACACTGTTACTGACCCCCCCCCCCCACCCACCCCCGCCACTGCTTTGTAACAGGCCAGAATGAGCATTACAGGGATGTGTGTCATAGCCAATGAAAACGATACCGCTCACCGAGCGCATGTCATCAGAATTTTAAAAATGAGGCTAACCGGTAGAAATGTGCTGCTGTAGTTTCCATCAAACTGTTTAATTACCTGGTTAACAAAGGTATATATTTAGTTGTTGGACGCGCAATGAATAACCAAACGAAAACTCTGATGATTGAACTATTAATTAATCAATTACTCTACTACACACATACATTAGAGTTAATCGAATGTAAATGGAACACATATTATTGGTAGTTAGTAAGCGTCTAGATTTCAACAATTATTACTGGTATAATTAGAGATGAAAGTTATATAGGCCTATTTTATTGATGATGCTTATGAAGAAATTAAAAGTCGCGAGCGTGTATTTTGGATCAAACCTTCACGAAAACACATGTATACTTCCTAGACATTTTCCGAGAAAAATATTACATACAAAAACTGTATCGACACATCCTTGACCCGCACCCCATAAAACCGATATACGGTTTAAAACGGTTTGAAAATTGACATCGTCAGCGGTTCGATATTATGCCATACAGCGCAGCCTTACCTGTGCCCTGTTCAAAAGGGAAAACATTTCAAAACGTTTGGTTAAATCGTCAAACTGTGACTACCGGCGATTTTAATATTCATTAAATCATGCAATGTGCAAACCAAAGAAATTTGTTACCAGTTTTCGTTTTATCTAGTGCAATTTCGACCCTATTCAAGTAGACCTAATTAACATATTTAGTGTTTATGAATAAAGGGGTTAAATTGTATGACTGCAATTTGTAATAGACTAAGGTATAGTTTAAATTGATGATTTGTATGCATTTATGCATACTCACTTGGGCAAACAAAAGATACAAATCGTGTGCTCGCGCGCAATATCCGAAAAGCGCAAAAACAACCGGACAATTAGAAATGCTCGAAAGCGAATTACTAAACACTAAACAAATAGTTAGACAGACAAGAACTGTTTTAGAACAACAATACATAGAGAACTGGTCCAATCTACTACAGGAATCAACACGTTTATCATTCTACACACAAATAAAGACTAAATTTGAACCAGAAAGGTATTTAAAATTACTCTCTCATCGCGATGCACTAACATTATTTCACTTTAGAACATTAAATCACCAACTCGCCATAGAGACAAAAAGATGAGCAGGCATTGAACGACAAGATAGACTTTGTAGTATGTGCACTGCTGTAGAAAATGAAAACCATTTCCTATTTCACTGCCAAAAATACCACACTGAAAGATTAAAATATATTCCAGAATACTACAGACGAGCTAATACAATCGAAAAAACAAAGAGTCTGTTTGCATTATTCAACAAGCCAGTACTAAGCAGACTCTGCAAACTCCTAAGACTCTCAACAATTAAAAATTCCCTAGCACCAGCAAGAACAACGCCACAGTCACTACGGACACCACCACTACCACCACCACCACCACCACCGCCACCACAACCACCACCACCACCACCACCACCACCACCGCCACCACCACCACCACAGTCACCAAGACTACAAGCGACGCCTAATCTGTCACTACACACACTACAAACACAACTAACAACAGCTCAGCGTCCTCCTACTGCTACTACTACTACTACTACTACTACTACTACTACTACTACTACTACTACTACTACTACTAATACTACTACTACTACTACTACTACTACTACTACTACTACTACTACTACTACTACAGCTGCTGCTGCTGCTACTACTACAGCTGCTGCTGCTGCTGCTGCTGCTACTACTACTACTACTACTACTACTACTACTACTACTACTACTACTACTACTACTACTACTACTACTACTACTACTACTACTACTTATTAATTAATAATAATAATAATAATAATAATAATAATAATAATAATAATAATAATAATAATGTACAAACATCAGTATCTACCGCCAAGAAATGTATTATTCAGACCTCATATGCTGTGTAAAACGGCCTGAGTTGTAATAAAAGAAAAACTGAAAACTGAAACTGCAAACAAAAGAGACAAATCGTGTGCTCGCGCACAATGGCCGAAAAGCGCGAACTGTGCACTCTCGCTCTCGTCCAAACTTATTTTCCGGACAAAAAATGATGACAAGCTGGTCGCCCTGTACTAACAGAGTGTATGTTGAAATGTCCATCATTACGTTATCCCCATCTGGATCTGCTAAACCATCACTATCTCTGAAATGTAAATCAAATGTACCATATGTACCATTTTTACTTTGGAAAATTACAATGCAATATCGACCACATAACTATGGCAGCAACAGCTCCCAGTCAAATTAGTTTCAAAATATTCAACCAACAGCATGTTTATTAAATAATAAAGACATACAATTCGTACAACTTGACGGACTATCAAGTGTTTATTAAGCATCATTCATAACGCAATTGATTATGACGTCAACCTACATGTGACGTAGTTGATTATGACGTCATATGATTGACTGAGAGACTGGATTCCTCTATTATCATATGATTATCGTGATTGTCCATAAGATCAAAATTGGATGATCTTTTGATCATACACTTTTTCTTAGTCAAGATTGGACACAGTGAGCCATGGCCGTCTCTAGCTTTACCAGGCTGGTCAACTCTGCCACAACTACATATACCGTTGACTTTCCAATAATCCACCATTTGACCTGCTTTTTTGGCTCACCGGTTTCAAGCCAGCATACGATATTTTCAAGTTATATAGTTAGAAATGCAAGACCCCCGCTATAGTACAAGAACATTTTGTTTAACTTAATGCCGAAATTTTACTTTATTGCTTTGAAAACGTTTCTTTTCAAACAACCAACCAAACATAACAAGTAGTGGAATTCACCTTTCCAGAGTATCTATCTATCATCTGACCTCGTATGACGTCATAATCAGCTCAACGCGTGTATGATGACGTCACAATCATTACGTCACAAAGGGTTCCATATCGACCGTCACCAAAATCTCAAATACTCCGACACGTTGTATGAATTTTATGTCTTTGTAATTCTTTTCTTTTTTTTTTCTTTTTTTTTTGTCTTTGTAATTCTTTGCTATTTAATAAACATGCTGTTGAATATTTTGAAACTAATTTGACTGAGCGCTGTTGCTGCCTTAGGCAGCAACAGCGCCCAGTCAAATTGGTTTCAAAATTTTCAACAGCTTAAATATGTAGTTTTTGGGAAATTGATAGTCAGGGTGTTCAGAGATCGAGCGATCCCAACACGAGCGAGGTGTGGGTGGAGCTTAGCTAGAGATGGGCGGGGCATAGCTAAAACCGGAAAGGTCCAATCCCACATATGATGTCATAACGCTCACGTATTTCTGAGAAAATTAGAATAACCCACTACTACCCATGACCCACTGTACTCCGGTCTCTCGTCTTGTTGTTGCGGAGGAAACCTGCTGTATTCTATTTCCGTAAATTCCGTTCTCCTGAGCCCAAGCCTGTTCAAACTAAACAGACCAGATGTTCCTTTTAATTCAGTCTTCAATAGACACGTGACTAACCCGGTGTCGGTCACGTGACCAGAACTATAGATCTCAGTAAATATGACTGATTAACACCCCAAAAGAAGCAGGTCAGGTCATTCGTGACGTCATTCTGTCACGATAACTCTCCTAGTCTCCTATAAGTTGCGTTTTGTTGCACGTGTACACGCGCGTGTCGGACATATTGGGTATCTCGTACTCGCTTAGAGGAAATCGTCGCACGTGCATCTCGGGGCGACAAAAACACAAAGAGTCATTAGAAAATTTAAATGTTTAGCTCTCTGTATTAAGCCGCTTAGGCCTATATAAATTATGCTACCTGAAGGGCTGTTATTACCCACCTTTAACGCTTGGAATTCTAGTGTTCCAATTTCAAGACAACTGTATAGGAAAGCGGAATTGAATATTTTGAAACTACTTTAACCGGATGGTGGTGCTATCAAAGGCAGCGTCAGCACCTAGTCAAATTAGTCAACCAACAAGATTCCATACATTATAAAGAATTCGTCGTTTCTGGTGAGTAAGTGTTGCAGAGTGAAACAGGCAATGCACCGTTCCAGTTTTAGCTATGCTCTTACTATCTCTATCTAAGCTCCACCGACACCTTGTCCGTGTTGGGATAGATCGATCCCTGAACTCCATAACTATCAATTTCCGGAAAACTATTACAGGTAAGCTGTTGAATATTTTGTAACTAATTTGACTGGGTGCTGTTGCTGCCTATGGCAACTTAAATGATGAGCTTAATCTAATCCTTTAACCATTTTAAACCTCTGTACGATTTGCAAGAGTGGATTCAATATTTTGTTCAAACTGAATACGGGCGTGGCCAGCACTCTAGTAGCAGCAGCAGCAGCGCCGAGACAAACTAGTTTCAAAATATTCAATGTGTTCCTTGTATGATTACAGTCATATTAAGGGGCAGTGTTTCCAGCAATAGAAGTGCCTCTGGATTGGCACATTAGGTCTTGAAATTCCATTGTCTGAAATCCCAGGCAACTCACCAGAAAATATGTTGAATATTTTGAAACTAGTTTGACTGGAACATATGATAAATAGCAAAAGCTCCAGTGTCGCAGTCAAATTAGTCTTAATATATTCAACAGAATATTCCTCACATTATAAAGAAATGGGCATTTTCTGTCTATAATATAGGCCTAAAGGCTACGGGTTAATGTACACGATCACTTTTAATGCTCATCAATAGCAGTTTGATTCTCATAATCTGCGTGCGCATGTCTTCTTTCCCCCACAGAACAATTTGATATGCCAACAAATGTAACTAATTTAAGAATACAAACGACTTTTCTCATTGATGCCTCGCATCAATAATTGTGTCATCCTTTAACTGTTTCCAGTCTCTCCATGTATCATTCAGAGAAGTGGACATATCGGAGGCTACATGGGGTTAGACAAATGATTGGAAATTGTCGTTTCCACGTAGAGCCACAATCATAACAGACTGTGCAGCTGCGAACAAAAGTCAGTCTACTTGCGCGCACGTGCCCGTACACGTGCAGTTCCGTTATGCGCGTGTCTTGGACGTGCGTTCATCAAGGATGTTTGAATGTGCACGTTTCATAAACGGTTTGTGCCCTAATAAACCTGTGGAGCTAATCACAGGCAAGCAACAATAGCTACAGAAGCTATATGACAGGTGTACCGCGAGGTGGCACAATGGTCAGGGCATTAGGAAAGAACATATAAACGCACATGATCTGATGCTCACGCGCGTACGCACGCACACATGTACGCAATCACACACATCATGGGCGAGTCATGGACTATCGGAAGTACACATAGCCACATGCACAGACGCACTAAGTGTGTGAGGGAAATGATGTGCACACTGCCCCACGCACTGAAACCTTCAATCTAAAAATAGAGGCGTGGCTTCTTCGAGAATACAATATTTCTCGATCTCGTATCGAAGGAGATTTCGCGAGATACGAATGGCAAAGCTAGGGTGGGGGACAAACAGTCAAACTGACGTACGCACATCCGCAGCAAGGGTTGGACAAGGACGGACACAGTGGCTCAGATATACACGCAACAAGGGCCAGGTAAGGACAGGCACAACTCGCATTGGCCAAATAATACAATTTTGCATAAATAGTTACAGCTGTGTACGTACAAAAATATTGTAAATAAGAAAGATCCCCATACGTCACAATATGGTGACCTGGTGTAATTAAACTTGAACTTGAACCTGATTCATGGTAGATACCATAGATTTGGTATATACTTGCTAGATCGCTCACAATCCTCTCAAAAAGCGGCTCTTCAAACTTCAGTATTTTCTGACCGGATGTATAGTCTCCAAATAATATGTTTTTGTTACTAAACCTATTACGTAGTTCAATAAAGTGTCAGATTATAATAGCCAATACAATTTTAATTCTGACAAAAATATATAAATTTTCCTCTGTTCAATTTCTCTTCAAAATTGCCAAGAAACTAATTGTGCCCCTTTTGGAGCCTATATATGCGTCTCGTCGATTCAGCCAGTCAGCGAATATCCGGCCGCGCGATAAAATACTTAACTCACGTCACCGGCGATCGCGACGACTAGCCCCATAGTGAGGTTATACGCATGGGCCATCTAGCCAATATATCCATATTTATGGTATAAACGGCGAGGTGTTCATCCAAGGCCACGCCAGGGCAGTGACACATGACGCCTGAGTCAGGTTGACACGGGCGAGAATCAACGAGGATGGATAAGCAATAACCAAGAGCAGGAGGGAGACTATGCCATAGAAAGTTGGCAATACAATGGACCTTTCCATTATCTATCAATCATATGGCGTCATAATCAACTATGTGACGTGTAGGATAACGTCATAAATAATTACGTCTTGAATGACGTAGATAAGTTCGTGACGGACGCTTAATTGATGACGGGCTATGCGTTGTTGTAAGAATTATGTCTTTACTATTTAATAAATATGCTGTTGAATATTTGAAACTAGTTTGACTAGGCATAGCCAGCAACAATGCCCAGTCAAATTGGTTTCAAAATATTCAACAGCTTACCTGTAGGGTTTTTTTGGAAATGGATCGTCCGGGAGTTCACGGATCGATCGATCCGAACACGGCAAAATGTGGGTGGAGCTTAAGTAGAGATGGGTGGGGCATAGCTGAAACTGTTCTTCTAGGCCATACAATAGCATATGGAGGTAGATCTATTTACATCATATGGTGGCGGTGAAGGAAAAGTTTTAAAAATTAACATGGAATGCATATTTCTCCTTAGAACACTGGTATCTTTGCGTTTGTGTTCCAAAACCGTGATCAGATAAGCTGCTGAATGTATTTTAACCAGTCGGACCGGATGTTGCTGCTGCCTTAGAGAGCAATTACCTCCAGCCAGTCTAGTCCCACTGCATTCAATACCATATTCTTACACCGTAGTGGATCTATGGACTTTATCATTCGAGATAAATGCGCAAAGGTGTAAGGGTTCTCTTACACGTTCGTCTTCTTGATAATCTAATATATTTATATAATTTAATCAAAACCAGGTTTATTGCATTTGGAGAATAGGCCTTTTGTCTTTTCATCATTGTTGTTTATCGCGCAATAATCTGGAATGTATTGCTGCCGTTCTGCGTGTTAAATTTTTGGCAGTAAAATAAGAAGTGATTCTCATCTTCGACAGCATTACATCTTTCGCATAGTCTCTCAGCTCTCTCTCTCTCTCTCTCTCTCTCTCTCTCTCTCTCTCTCTCTCTCTCCCTCCCTCCCTCTCTCTCTCTCTCTCCTCTCTCTCTCTCTCTCTCTCTCTCTCTCTCTCTCTATCTCTCTCTCTCTCTCTCTCTCTCTCTCTCTCTCTCTCTCTCTCTCTCTCTCTCTCTCTCTCTCTCTCTCTCTCTCTCTCTTCCAGACCATCTTTGAGTTTCAATGCCTAGTTGGTGATTTAAAGTTCTAAAGTGGCACAGTGTAATGGCTTCCTTATATGGCAGTGCTGTTAGATATGGCTCAAATGTAAATAGTGTACTTTATTTTTGCACAAAAAGTTAACCAAGTTGATGCCTGTATTTCATTTATCCAGTTGTTATCGAATTGAGTTTGTAAGGTTTTCTTAATCTGCTTAATTACCTGCTTTTTTGTTGATAGTTTCAGAATCTGAGATAAGTATATTTGCTGTTGTCATTGAGATATTTTCTATATATTCCATCCATTTTATCTTATAGGTATATTGTCTAGTGTAGTCTAAAGCAATGAAGTATAACATGGATGATAATTTGCTATATCCTTTTTAATAGTTTATAATGTCTATCCAGAACCTAACCATATTGCACTTGATTAACATATCTAGCGGGTAGGTGCCAGTCTCACCATAAACTGTGACATTCGGAGTACTCCTTTTCATTTTCAACATAGTTTTGTAGAATTCTATTTAACAGTTTTCTAATAATTTTGTGTTCTCAAATCCCCATACCTCTGAGGCATATAGCAGTACAGGGATGATCATCATATTAAAACTTTACATTGTAGATCAAAGTTATATCATTTTCATTTATCATTTTGATTAGATTTAGATTTTTTTGCGACTTGCGAAAAAACTACGGTTGTATGTAAAGACAGTGCATAAGTAGAGGAATTCATCAGTAATCTCAATGTTTTGGCCTCCCATATGAAATTCTAGTTGTCTGTGTTGTCGTTGTCCAGAGAATATCATTACTGTTGTTTTCGAGTAATTTACTTTTAGTTACCATCTTAGGCAATAGTCATAGAACACATCCAATGTTGTCTGAAGTGATTGTGCTGAGTCTGCCATAATGAGAGTGTCATCAACATAGAGAAGGATTACAAGATATAGAAATGAATTTGGGTATTCATAGGCAATTTTAGTTAGTGGTGGCAGACAAGAGATGACATATTCTTGCAGATATTGCTCTAGGTCATTAAAAATATGGAGAATAAGAAATGCGAAAGGTATTCTCCCTGTTGTACACCAAAAATAATCTGGTTATGATTTACTATGACGTACAAATAAGTTAATTGATTGATACATATGTTTTATTACGTTGAAACATTTGCCTGGTTTGGTACATCTTTGACGTTTCATCCAGAGTCCATGGCGCCATACAGTATCAAATGCTTGTTTTAAATCGATAAAGCTGCTAAAAAATTTATTTTTTTGTAGACGGAACGGCTCATTTATTAGGTACAGATAGCATATACTGTCCGCAGTTGATCTTCCCTTTCTAAAACCTGCTTGTGATTCTGATATTTCCCCATTTTCTGCATATATCTTTATTATTTATAATAGAAGTAAAAGGTTTCCCTAGGCGGCTAAACAGTGTGATGGGCCGATAATTGGCCGGATCTGCGGCGTCATATTATTTTTTAATATCGGAATTATCTACCCACGTTTCAGGGACACATTTTTGGTTAAAGATAATATTGGAAAATGTTGTATATATTGGAAGAAGGACCCCAGAGGTTACTATGATGTATTCATTTAAGATATTATCATTTCCTCCTGCCTTATTTTTGCATACTCTTCAATGACATATTTAATCTTTTCTCTTGATATTGGAGCATGTGGCATAATCTATCAGGACGATGGTCTTTATCCGCATTAACACCTATAACTACAACAGTATATTAGATGTGTTGTTCATTGGTCATACACAGTGAAGGCACTGTAGATGCTGTCATCATTCCTAGCACTGACTGACTGAAACATAGACATAATGGTGCATTAAACACATATTCAAGAATTCCAGGGCTCAATTTCGGACGTCTGCAAATGCGCACACTTGATCATCTACTTCGGGCATTTGTTGTCTTAAACCCAGACTTGGTGAAACTACTGGAATGTGTCACTGTTCTTTGTGTCATATAAGTATTCATTATTCCATGAATAATATTCAACCTGGAAATCCAAAATGTATTATTTATTCGGAGATGCTGCGGGCTAAGTGCACCCCAGTAGGGTGCCCACTGCCCTCTTCTCTCAGTCGAAGGGCATGCAAAGAAAGGTCGCGCGGCAGGTGAATGAGCATAATCAGCACACACGGTCACTTCCATAACACAGCTGGTCAGTCTGTGTCTGCAACACCCAGCGTTACACCTTTCTCGAGGCTCTTTATGGGCTTGCCAATCATATGATAATTTAACTAAGGTACAAAGCCAGCTTTCGTATATAGGTCGACCATGACATAGCTTCATCCGAGTTCTTCTGCCAATAGATTCCACGTCCTTAGCCAGATAGTTACGATATCATAACATGCAGTATTCTGATGTGACATTCTGTTTCGAATGTAAGTTTAAGTACCCATTTTCAGAATTCTTATTCCTCCTTAGCTTCCATTATGGGCACTCTGAAAAGTGTCTAAGAGTTTAAGGCAACTTCATAAAGGACGTATCAATTTACATATCTCGTATATGTTTACGGAATGACTCCATATATTAGAACACAACTTAAAAAATTTGGCGATGACGCCTGTTGTGCCAGTGTACAGTGGCCCGATTTGATGAGCCACATCTAACCAAAAATGCGCCTCTCACTGAAAGTCGATCGTTTGTTTCAGAATGAACACGCCTAATGGGGGTGATATGGAAATCATATATGCGCGCGCTGTCAGACAGGGCCGTATTTAGATATGTGGGGGCCCTGGGGCAAAGAATGAGCGGGGGGGGGGGGGTCTGAAATTCTTTTACATCTAGGTGCTCTACTTTTAGGGTGAATTATGGCGCTTTCTTTCGTTGTAAAATTATTTTATGTTGCAAATTTTCGTAATTAACATTGTTGCCGAACGCCAAACAAGAATTGGGGCCCCCACACATATTAGAATAGAATTATAATGCATGATTAAGAGTTCTAAACTAATAAAGTTTGCTTTAAATGTCCTATAACTTCCAAAAAAGTGCATAATTATTTTTTTTAATTTTTAAATTGTGGGTGGTCCCTTGCTTGTGGGGGCCCCGGGGCTTTTGCCCCGCTTGCCCCCCCCCCCCTTAAATACGGCCCTGCTGTCAGATATACTACAGATTTAAACATGAGATACTCAGAGAGACAATTTTCCGCGCTATGAGTGCGAGAGATACCGGTATACTATATGCATTATGGGCGTAATATTATTAACATATATATTGCTGTTTACCACTCAGAATGCGGGAGCTGACCTCTAGGAACATCAAGTTCCCGCAAAGGACCTTTCGATTTTTAGCCATGTCGCCCATCTCTAGCTAAGCTCCACCCACATCTCGTTCGCGTTGGGATAGAATGATCTCTGAACTCCCTGACTATCAATTTCCATACAACTATACAGGTAAGCTGTTGAATATTTTGAAACTAATTCGTTTCAAAATATTAAACAGCATGTTTATTAAATAGTAGAGACATACAATTCTTACGTGTCGGACTATTAAGAGTTAAAGACAGGCCAAAGAGAATCATTTATGACGTAATGATTATGACGCCATCCTATACGCCGCTTAGCTGATTATGACGTCATATGACGTCATTACTCTGGAACGGTCCTTTAGCTATTATATGGCCAACTTCAAAGTCCACTCTCACAGCACCTGCTCATACAATTGGGCCTCCCCATGTGAGACATAAGGTGGTATATATATAGAAACAAGAGCAATCACATGTTAAAATACATTCAGCAGAACCTCTCGGTCTTTGTCAGATTGTACAAAGCTTTCGGATTTTCCAGAATTTTTTCCGATTTTCCAGAGTTTTGTAGGATTTTGTTTTATCCAGCCCAAAATTGTAGAGTCTTAGTGTATGATCACTCCCTTTCGAGTGTTAAATTTTGAGCTAAATATGACAAGTAGTTTCCGAGATATCCACAGATCCATAATTTAATCCGATCCCCATCCGGGTACTTTTATCCGGATCACAGTCAAAGTATGGAATCCTCTTGCACGGCTGCTGCACCACAACCTCGCTTGCCATAGGAATGGTGCAGAGCGGCCTTTATGGGCACAAGATCGTGCTTAGTTAAGACAGCTGACCCTACGACCACTTCTCTTAAAGTGGTACAATCTTGTGGTCCTAAAAGCAGGTGTTCACTATAGACAGATTTGATTACACACGGACAGGCGCACTAAGCACACTGTCGTATTACGAGTTAATTGAGCCCTGCTATTGATTGCCCAGCGATGGTTGTTGTTGCTGGGCGTGGTTATTGTGCACGTGCTGGCGGCATCGATGACCACCGGGACAATTATAATACAATTCATGGTGTGCGATCGTCAAAGAAAGCCCATGTACTGAGATGCCAGCTCAAGTGGGGCCAAATGACACACACAAAAAACAAGTGACTACGCTTAATTTGGAGTGAACCGAAATAAAATTAGAAAATAGATTTGAGTGGTACGAGGCAATGGCTTGGCAAACAGAGCGGATAAAGAAGAGACCAGTTACTGACCAGAAGCGGGGCTAATCGACTGGACATAGCTGACCGTTCGACCACAGGCGACTTCTTAGAGACTGACCTTTGCAGACCATCGTCCATCTGTGCAGCAAAACAGAAACGCCTCTAATGAACAGTGCTACAAAACACGAATCAAGATTAATAATCCTATGCCCAGCACGCTTCACTATAATAATTCGGGCCTGTTTACATCAAATTATGCTTAGGTAGTTGTCAAGCAAAAAAACAGATAGTCCAGTCAATCTATGAAAATTGCAACAGAAAGGTACTGGGAATTTATCAATAGATTTATGGAGAAGAAGCAATGCCATATGACCAAAGGGAAATCTATCCAAATCTGAGATATGGGAATATATAATTTAAATAGAGGATCTGAAACTCGGGCCCATCAGTATTATTGTAGCGACCCAATAACCAATTTGGCCCGTTTGCAAATGGTGCAGGATCGTTTGTAAACGACGCAGAACCATATATCAATTTCTTATCGGCGCACCCGTTTATAAACGGCGCTGGCCATATATCAATTGCCTATCGACGCGCCCGTTTGTAAATGCGGCGCGGCCAATATGCCAATTCGTTATCGGCCCACCCGTTTGTAAATGGGACAGGCCCATATACCAATTGGTTATCGGTGTGTCCGTTTGTAAACGGCGCATGACTCATATGTCAATGTCAAACTTGCACCAATAGGCAATACATCCATTCATTCATTCGTCCGTCTTACTCATAAATTCAGCAATATTTTCAGCTGTTCAGACACGTCTGCCCGTATGCGTGTGTTACTAATTTATTTATTCGTCTGTCAATCCGTCTCTTAGTTCATTCATTCACTCATTCCTTCAGTCGGTTTGTCAATAATTCTGGATGCATAAGAAAAAGAATGAGGGCGTATAAGATTTGTAAACATCAGCAAGCACGAGACAATTGAATTGATTGAAGCCGCTGAGTAATCCATTGTTTTGTGATTACACACCATGTCCGTCTGTACTTAATGATCAAAGTGATTAATGAGAAGTCTGATAACGAAAGGATCAAATGACGTGACTAACATTGAGTAGAATTCACATGTTATTGGATACATAAATATATACTTTAAATAATGCTCACGTTTATTAAAGAAATTTGAAATCGTCTCCTAGAAATTATCCATTTGCAGAGCAAGAGATTATTTTGGAAAACTCAAAAACCGCACTTTCATTCCAACAATGTGTGCGTCACACCTCGTTCAGCGATTGTCCACGCATATCATACACAGATTCAGCGAATGACAACCACCTTGTTTGATAGACAAACAGGAGCATCCAAAATTCTTCTTTCAGTAAGACATATAAAATAAATTACGACAGTGACCGAAAATAAACCTTTGATCTACGAAGGAAGCGGTAGAAATCCCAATTCGTTTACAACTATGCACATTTCTTATTGGCGCAAGTTTTATGTTGACATATGGCCAGTGCGCCATTTTTAAATGGGTGCGTTGATAACAAATTTGTACGGCCGTCCCAGCTAAAAAGCTGGTTGTGGAACGACCGTTCCGGATTCGCTCCCGGCACGACCCACCCACCCCCCACCGGAGTAGGAAAGTACGCATGTATAGAGCCCTATGAGAGAGGTTTTCGTTAAAAAACGGCCACGTCCGTAAGAATGCGTAACGTGCATGCGGGCGCTTCAGAGCTTCTCTGACAACCCATGTCAGGATTGGGAGAGAGTGTATGCTTGTAGTGTACCGAGTTGGTACTTGCGATTTTCTCAAATCGCACTGTTCTCGTCGTTTTCGGTACCGATCAGGACCAGAATGTTATCGTAGAAACACCAGGTATTTACAAAATATTGCTTTTGACGTCGCAATCGCGTGTATGCATTAACTGAATGGGGGAATGTGCTGTCCACGTGATAGCCACGTCACCACCCTTCTGGCTGCACGCTGATTGGCTACTGCTCGCCCACTGATTGGCTGGAGCGCCTGCCTCTGACGTCACGAGTAGTATAAAAGGGACGAAAAAACGAGAATCGGGAGCATCATCGGCGTGGAAGCCAACCCGTCAAGAAGACTGCTGGACCAGCGTAGTGCTAGACGCAGGAAAACTGCAAACTGACAGTGATTCCATCATCACTGCGGTGCCTCTCAGAATTGAGATCTCCTGCACCGGTGAGCAGTCTTGCAACTTTCCGCGATACAGAATTTTGGATGCTCCTGGATGGTCATCCGGGAGCAAAAATAAATTAAAATAAGAACTCTCGCATCCAGACTTTCCTAAGGGATCTCTCCTGCGGAAAGGGCCTTGCGGCCGATGTGATTCTATGGGATGTAGAGCTGATTGTGATTCTTGGTGGATAACTCGCCTGATCTTCCGACCACGCTGAAAAGTGGATTCAAACTTCCGCGCTGCATGTCACGTGTGTTAATTAACTTTTAGACCACAGTCTGCTGGGACTTTGCCCGGTGCGCCGCAAGAGCTATGCGACGTATCCCGCACCGTATATCCAGTTATTGTACATGCATAATTTATCATAACTATAAGCCCTCTCTGTTAATGGGCAACCTTCAACTTTCCAACTACCGCCGCCGGACGGAAACTTTACAACGAGCTGTTTAAATCCCATATCAGTTAAAATGACTATCTAATGGACATCCTAATCAGCTGTTCTTCTTCACTATCATGAGAGTGTGCCACATCAACAGTCTGCCCGTGCAAATCTGCCTGCGGAAATCTGCCTGCGAAAATCTTCCCTGCATTCAAGATCGTACCATCTCACGCTATTTTATATTAGCGTCTCAATTTCAGTGACTTATGAACTCCGACCGTACTGATGACCAATAGGTACTCAAGTAACTATACTATTGCGACATTTAATTATTTCCGTAATAGGCATTAATGACTAATAGGTGCCATCCCGGTCTTAAGACCGCATTTTTATACTTTCTGTTTCATACTGTAAATGTTATCTTTATTTCCGTGGGTGCTTTCAACTAACAGCATCGTAATCTCCTATGACCTGTGATATATCGTTAGCACTGTATTAGTTAGTTGAGTATATGGCAAGTAGCCATCCTAGTTATTATGTTTTGTTTCTATATAAAAACTCTAGGACGCAGTACGCTAGGTAATACTATACAGCAACATTATATCCGCATCACTATATTCCCCCAGCATAAATTTTACACTGAGGTCGTTGATCATGCTCTAATTGCTTGAGCCTGACATGTTACCGACTAAACCTGGCTATTTTAGCTCGATAGGATAGGTTTAAAGTAGTTAGGGACAATCTCTCCGTAAGAGACCCATAGTGTACGCCTCTTTTCTGGTTGTAGTGGATATGTAACACCACGCACCGGCTAGGTTGTGTATAATTGCCCAATTACCGTAAAGCTTAATAATTGTTTGGACTCCCAATCGGCATGTTAGCAGGATCCGACCCTGGGAAACTATTGGAGGTTTCCGAGCGGTGATGACTAAAGTGCCGATTTACACACACTTCCCCTGTATCCTCGGATACTAGTTAGTTAGATTCCCCCGCCAAAGTAGGAAGCACTGCGAAAAGAAATTAATTATATTGTGACACCGGCCTGCAGTGCATCTCTGGGCATTCTGGAAACTTAACCATAATGACAGGTAAAATGTTAATTCCGTAAACACTCGGTGATGGATGAAATGCGGATCTCCATCCAACTCGTTGTAGTGTATGGGTGAGGTCTTAGAACCCACCACGCCCTCACGGGAAGGACACAGGCGATGGGTATCCGTCTCTCACTCCACACCATAAAAGAAATTGCGATTTCTAAATTGCTTTTGTGAACTGTAAACATGTCCTGGTGATGGTATATGTGGTTGTGGGGCGATGGTGACCAGATCGTCATGTGATTCGGGAGCTAATGCTCTGTAACATGTACGCATGCTGTCTTTCTGAGGAAGATGCTATGCGGGTCGACCTTTGGGAAGCTGGGCATCCTCGCCAGTCAGATGAATGTGTCTAAAGATAGGTAGGAATCACTGCCACTTGCGGCCAAAGCTTGGAATCGTATCTAATAACCAAATGGTAGGTTAGAAAGTAGAAGAAGGCCCGCATAAATAGAGCAGCAATTACCAATGCAGAATCTTTGAACCTACATAAGACGGTGGCTTGTGAATTCTTCGGAAATCGTTCCTCCCGTCTTCACATAAATCAGTGTGCATCACATGAATTATGGCTTCACTAGGATTGACCAGCACTTAGCTTTTTGTTTGAACAAAAGAGTGGCCCTTTTTGCCAGCTCTTTTCCTCGGCTTCAGCATTGAAGGCATTTTCCTGTGACGGAGGCCCGCGGGAAGCACTTTCCTCTCGCAACAACAATGTTTTGTGTGTGTTAGGGGTGTATTTAGTTTATATTAAACTACCAAGTAGCCTCGTTGCGATGCTCCCTTGCAGGGATATCTCTGCAGATTTAAGGATCTGTGTGGTACCTTCGGTGAAACCATGTAGAAAGAACACTGGATAGCTCTATGTACTGTATTATTTGCTCATTACTGTCAAACGAGTGATATTGTTTGCATAGTGAATTATTTGTGACTGTATACTTATACCATCATGTCCAGACTTCTAAATTAGTAATGGACTGTCATACCGGTGACACCAATAGTTGGGACGAGACCGTGAGGTTCAATCTCGGCAGCAATGGTCGCACGGCCCCACTGAAATGTGAACATTCCACCGGCTCTAGAGGCCAGTCTTTATACCTTCCGGAGAGACGCGATACAGGATCTGCAACCCCGAGAACCGCAACTAACCAACCCTCCCGCGCATCCTGTAAATTGCGGTGCGGTGAACTGGAGTGATATGACGGACCAGTGCATAACCCTGCGAGCTACATTTACAAACGGGCTTGCCGATAACAAATTGTCATATGGGTCTGCACCAGTTACAAACGGGTGAACTGATAACAAATTGGTATATGGGCCTGTGCCATTTACAAATAGGCCGAATTCCTTATTGGTCCGTTACATTATCACACAGTACAACCGCTAATGAGTAACACGGAGAAATCAACGTGCATCTAGAATACGGATAAAAAGGATTTGGTGTGGAATTTGAGGTAAGTTGGTAATTCATCATTGCTTCTGGTACATGCTTATTATTGGATACCTATTATAGTGCACATCTTGCAATGCATGTTTGAAGGCTATATATATACTGAACCAAAAAAGTTTAGCAACACTGAGAATATTACTGTATAAATGTTATTTAACAAAAACAATAAATTGATTCAAATATATTATTTAATTGATAGGTCATTTTCCAATTTGAACAACAGTCGCTTGTTACTGTAATGCTAGCATCGCGCCTTTAACACAGCATCATTCAACGGAAGGGTTCAATTTAAATAATGACACTGAACTGTCAATGCCGGTTGTGACCTCCGTGCGCATTAACCACCGCCGTACATCGCTTTCTCATGCTTCCAATTAAGCACCTGATGTCACGAAGAGGAATCGCATCCCATTCCTGGAGCAGTGCAGCTTCCAGCTCCCGCACGTTGTGAAGATGTGGATGGTTCTCACGCACCATACGGCCAAGAATGTCCCACACGTGTTCGATAGGAGACAGGTCCGGTGATCGCGCTGGCCGGTCCAACACCGGAACGTTGTTAGCCTCAAGGAAATCACTGGTGACCCTAGCTGAATGAGGACGGGCGTTGTCTTGCTGGAACATAAAGTCTGCATGATGCTGCATAAAAGGGATGGCAACAGGGGCGACAACTTCTTCACAGTAACGTTGAGCCATTATATTTCCGCGAATCACAATAAGATCTGTTTTGCCATTTTCATGGATTCCAGCCCACACCATGACACTGCCGCCACCGAATCTGTCGTGCTGAATGATGTTGGCTGCATCATACCGTTCTCCTAAATGTCGCCAAAACCGTTGCCTACCATCCGCCACATCCACACCAAACCTCGACTCATCACTGAACAAAACGTGGCTCCATTGTTGAGCACGCCATCGCTGATGAGTTCTTGCCCATGCAAACCGATTCGCGACGTGACGCTCTATAAGCGAAACAGCAACAAGTGGACGACGGGCATGCAGTCCAGCATCATGGAATCTGTTTCGCACAGTTTGTGCGTGCACTGTAGCGACGGTAGAGGTGTGCAAATTACGGGACAGCCGCGGCGCTAACCTGGTACCCGACTCCAATTGCTCATTATCACAATAGTGGAGCCGGTAAGGGCTACAGAGTCCACGGCGCTGATTGGCTAATGCTGATTATCCGCACACACGTAAGACCGAATATTTCTATTGGTTGTCAATTTTTAGTCCGGGGAAACCCAAAAACAAACGAGTGGAATGTAAAATACCCTTTCACATTTTAATCAGCTGATTATGAATACGACAATACATCGCGTAAAATGTCAATTATTCAGTGTTTAGTCCATCTTTTGAAATGCAAACAAACATTGTTTGGCATAATTGTGTACTAATCAGTAGCGCATTGTCAGATTCAAGCTGCTGAAATGCATTTCTGTAAACGTGTTCTAAGATTCCGGGAAATGTCAACCTCCCGCTGTTGGACGTACAATACGCCTCAGAAATAACTTATATTGTTTACAAAACAAGATAAAATGCACAGTTGGATATTTTGGACTTAATTTGATTGGAAGCCAGTGCTGCCGTAGGTCGAAAATATTCAACAAAACTAGATAACATTTTTCTGTTTTAGAAATATATTACCCTATTTATGAACTGGACTGCAGGGCTACTGTATTGTAGGCTGTTGTTATTCTGGGGGGGGGGGGGGGGGAATTAGTCTTCCACTGTTGTAGGTTGTTGAGGTTTTTTTCATCTGTGCACTTACCTAGTTTGTCAAGTGCCCACCACCACATAGCCTTAGGTCACCTAAGTTAGGTGGATGCCTGTTTTGAACTGTTAAATTATTTATCTATTTGAAAATAAAGAATCTTGAATCTAGTTAAATCACAATATTCAATATAGTATTTCTTTCATCCAGAATAATTTGTTTAGCCTGATATTCAGAGTTCAAAGAGTTAACCCTTTAACCATCATAGCCCAGAAATGACAACTTATTCATGATTTACAGTAATGAATATTATATTGAGTATTTTGAAATTAATTTGACTGAACTGCTGCCGCCATAGACTCAAAATATGTAACAGGTTTCCTGTATAGTTGGCTTGAAATTGAGACATTGAGGGTTAAACTGGTATTACTATCTATCAGCCCAAAATGTCTATGTACCTTGTGCAACCAACAACCTCGTATTACCATGAGGAATATGTTGTATGGTTTTTGGGTTTTGAATGAGTTAACCCTTACCACTCTGGTGTCAAAATTTTAAATTTCAAATTAAATTAAAAGATGAACTGGTTTTCATTTGGTGGGAGATGGTGCTGTCATAGACAGCAAAATATTCTTGCAAAATTGTTGAAAAATATACACCAGTTTCTTTGATACTGACAGAGTAAAAGATAGAATAGTGACATGAGTGTGCTAAGGGTTAATGACTTGAATATAACCTGTTAATCACCGAACCTGCCAAAGTAGCTTCTGCAGTGATCTTGAGAAATAGCTCTGTACACCAAGAGACTATTTTTGAAAGTTTAACACTGGAGTGGCTGGTGCGACAGCAGAATCAGACATTACAGTGGTAAACTTGAAAAAATAGTCTCCTCTTGACCTGTAAATTAACAAACAAGCGCGATTTTATTATTCCAGCATTTTTTCAAAATCTGCTGTCCAAGAAGTAAATCACAACTTAATTCACTGGAATGAATAATTTTATATAAGATTTCATTGATCAGCTGGAATGTCAGGAAATCTGAGCAATCTATTTCATGCTGTACCCAATGAGAAATTGCTGTCACACAAAACAATAATGACTTCGGTGACATGGTCATGTTTGACATTTAGTAATGCATCCCTCTGAGCACTCTGTATGACAATGACAGTGTACGCGCATGATATTTCAATAGGCAAACTATTTTAAAAACAGTTTCACTGAAACCTGCTGTTCCATAGAGAGGGGCAAACAGCTGTTAATCAGGTTATTTTCAAGATATTCTACAATCTTCATGTCATCTCTCTTAAAAACAAATTTATTTGTAATCAGAGTGAGCAAGACCAAATACTCCTTGTTTCTTTATTAATTCAGTCAGATTATTTGATTTAAGGATATAGCTGCTCAAACCACAAGACCTAAATCACTTTCAGACAAATTAATTTCAAAATATTTAGTTTTCTGCAGATCTCAGTTCTAGTTCATCTGGTCTGAAAAACCTGAGAGGCCACATGAGCTTATTCCATGGCAATATATTTGGTCTAAATAGCTTAATAAATAAAACAATATGCAATGATTGTTTGCAGGTCGTTACATTTTTTGAAAAACCTTTACCATTCTACCAGTAGCAAATTTTGAGTTTGGAAGAGAGGCCCTTGCCTATTTGGATCACTAAGTCACACCATCATCCGCTTCATGCAGAGCTTACTGGCTGAATGTGTTATTACTGGTGACCATTCAAATTTAAGAAAATTTACCGTTTACATATATTCTTAAGAAACTAGGCCAGATTGATCTACTTGTAGATGTTTTTCCCAGATATGTGTGTGAAAAATCAGCTAAGCTAAAGTAAACTCGACAATATCGACCAATCACATTTGAGCTTTTGTTACATGTAATTGATGGTCTTGACAGTGAAAACAGTGATGTATAGATTTTGATCTCTGAGCTAGTATCCACCATCAATTCTTTTGTTTTGCATGGAAATTCTTTTTTTTCATTTCTGACCTAAATGGTCATCTTTTTGTCAAAATTTTCATGTTTGGAACTTAGATATCCATGCTTTGTACAGAAATGTTTTAATTTTCAGTCAAAATGTGTACCAAGATTTCTATGTTTCTGAATAAAAATTATGCATTTCAGCCCAAAATCTTCATATTTCCTATCAGAGTTATTGCTGTTAATGGTTAAGATTGGTTATGAAAATTGTCATTTTACTTAGTGAATGTTCATTTGCTGGCCAAGAAGACATTTTTTGAAATTTTAACACTGGAATGACTAACAACGGCATTACAGTGATAAATTCTTGAAAATATTCCCAATACCACTGCAAAGGCTGGTTTTTGCCGGCTTAATTATCATTAAAGAGTTAGACTTGGCTCTCTTAGTTGATGAATTTTCAGTGAGCATGGCAATAATACAGATTTTGGGCCTGTTGAATAGGAATTTGACATTATTGTTCAGTGGCCATCATTTCATATCCAAGTTTTGCTATTTTGGGCCTAAATTCTTACGTTTTTTTTACCTAAACTATTCATGTTTCCTGTTAAAATGTTCATATTTGGAACATAAGTATCAATTCTTCATACAGAAATGTGTGTATGTTCAGCCTAAACTGTCTTACTTTTGCATTTTGCACCAATATGTTTTGTTTCTAAACAAAGCAGTTGCTTTTTGGTCCGAATTTTCTTGTTTCCTGTCAAAGACTGCATGTTTCTGACCAGAATCTTCACATTTCCAGCTAAAATTTTCAGATTACTGGGCATTTGAATTTTTTTTATCATTTTGAACCCAGATATTCTTATTAACTGTGAAAATCTATATATTTCTTGGTAAACACTTGCTTATAATCCCAAATTCACAGATTTCAATACCAAATTTTTGCATTTTCACACATATTCTTTCATTTTAGGTCCAAATTTTATAATTTGTTGTTAAATTTTAAACACTGGCTGATATTTTACGAAATGGTCCATTACAGATTTAACATTTTGAGCCCAGATACACATATTAACTGTCAAAATGTATATATTTCTCTAAACTTACGCTTTTAACACAAAATTGACAAATTTCAGCCAGAAATGTTTGCATTTCAACACCAATTTCTGCATTTAAGTACAAATTTCCATGATTCCAGCCATATTCTGTGTTTGAAACCCAATTTTAAATGTTTCTTGTACAAATACTGATATCCTAGGTCAGTGATACAGGCCCACCATACCCATTGTGCCTCTTGGTTCCAAAGTCTACTTTGAACTCTGGCAGTCTGGGTATCATGTCTCAAGATCACAGAGACCACTTAAATTATGGTCTGTTTGTAGTATTAAACCCTATCATATATTTTGGATATATAAGCATACATAACCAAAATATTAAGTTGGTTACCCCAAATAAACTATAATTTATGCGTGGCCTGAAATTAATCTGATTGAAACCAAAATGCCCTTGTTTCAGGCTGAAACCGTTTATATTTCTGACTTAAATTTTCATAATACTTGCCTGGATTTTGTAAAATCTTCACATTTCCATTTAAATCTTTGGTATTTCAAAACCAGATTCTCATTTAACTGTCAAAATGTTTACATTTCTGTGTAACTTTGCTATTAACCACAAATTTGCACATTTCAGGTCCAAATATTTGTATTTTCAAACTAAATTTCTAGATCTTATGACTTGCATGTAAATGTTGGTATAATTAACAACAACTTTAATTTCAACAATATCCTTTCACAGATTGCACTAGCTACTGACTACAGGTATTTGATCAAGTAAGCAGTAAATTTATGCCCTTTTTATATATTTAGATTTGCTACTTCTGAAAAACAAGTGATCCAAATGGATCAATCTGGATCAATTACCATTAATAAATGAGTTATCTGTTACTGATCCAAAGGCCTACATGATCACAGGATCAGTGGTGCATGTGTAGATTATAGTTATTTACCTGGAGAGAATTAACATCAATAATGGTTTTAATGGTTGGTCAATGGTGAAAATCAATTGCCTCCACCAATCACAACCCACACACCCCCCCCCCCCCAATACCACCCGCCCTCCCCACCACCTTCAGTGGTAGATGATTTTCAAGGAAATACTGGTATACTTTATTCAATTTATACAAATATTTCCGTAAAATAAACTAGAAGAGTCACATAAGAAGTAAATATGTGGCCCAAGCCTTCTACTAAGCGATTAACGAAAACTGGTAACAAAATTTGGAAATGCGCCTACTATCCTTCAAGAAAATAATCTAGATTAATAGCGCGACTTTTTAAATTTTGGACAATAGTCTTTAGTGAAAAATTCCATTTTAGTTATGTAGTGTAACGAAATGTGTAATATAAGACTATACTAATACCCGAAGCGGTGTCGTTGTACAAGGGTTAAATAGCTGCCATTTCGCTTTGAAGCGTCTGCTGTCTTATGGATTTCCCCTATCTGTGTAATGACGTCATGTACGTAAATCGCGTACGAAGATGGCAGCCCATACCGGCCCTCATAGCCTGAGCCAAAGAATCGCCAGCGAGGGAATGAGGAGTCGGGTACCAGCCTACCGCGGCGCAGTCTCAAACCTGTGACGTAGTGATGACGTCACTAAGTAGCGGTCTTCTCGTGCTGTAATAATAATAATAATAATAATAATCTTTATTTAAGGCGGGTATACATCGTCGGTAAACTGATCTTCCCTAGGCCCTCACACACACAGACACACACACACGCGCGCGCACGCACGCACACGCACGCACGCACGCGCGCATGCACACACATACAAAAATACATACATACATACATACATATATACGCGCAAGGTCGTACACGGTCATTCACACACACGCACGCACGCACGCACGCACGCACGCACGCATATATATATATTGCTAAAACAGTATAATTACCTCGTCGAATGTCGATGTTCGAATCACCGTTCACGCATACATACGTGCACGATCGTACACATTCATTCTCACATACACACATATATAGCTATTTAGATATATACAAAATATGCAATAGCGAGTCTTCCCATTGCTTCATGGCGGCGGCCCATGTTCGGTAGGGTAAACTTTTAAGCATTTTCTGTTAACGTTCGTTATCTGCTTTTGCAATATGGTGAATTTTTGCCTTCACTACCCGCCAATGTGGACCAGTGCATGAAAAATGCATTTTCACATGCAGTAAGCGTGCGGCCGAGAAATGCAAGAAATGATTTGCATTTCTTCATGATCAGCGAGACATTACATTGACGAGACATGCCTGCAAATTTGGTTTTAAATGGACGTATAGTTTTAATACAACAAACCAAACTTCACTGTTGCTAAACTTTTTTGGCTCAGTATATAAAGATTTCCCGCAGTCAACATGCTGTTGTTAATTCATGCCGTCAAGGTGAACGATCTCTGAAAACGCATCAAACTTTGACACTTGAAGATTTAGTTTTCAAATTTGCCCAAGCTCCTGGAAAAAATAATTATGCGTTCGTCTTTCCTCTTCCTAATCACCAAAGAACAGACCCCACCTGTATCAGGGGTGTTGCACACGCGTAATGTAGGCAGGGATGGCAGTCAGGCACCGGGGATAATACATGTAGGCGAGCACAGATCAGGATGAAAACAGCAATCTGGAACACAATGATTCTCAGCTGTAATTGTATGCCAATTCCTGGTTAATTGGCTACGTTCAACAATAGAAACACCTATGTATAGCGACCATTTTATGGACCAGGAAACGATTGTTGAAAAAAGACTGTTATTAATTTATTATAATCAATACAGTTATTGGCTTTTGCGGCCACAATATGTCAGCTCTTTAAGACGCGTGGCGTTGCAACCCCTAGCAACCACCACCCCACCCCACCCCCACCCCACCGCAACCCCCACCCCAAACCGGTCTTAAAGAATAACGACCTTCCGATCCCAAAGTCGCTATAGGTAGGATTCATAGTCTATTCATAGGATAGATCTGTTTTGTAAAAAATAAGAACTTAATATAATCGTGTTCAGCACGAGAAGTTGTGTATGCTATCACTATGGCGATGCTACAACGATACACGCGCACATACTCGAACATTTAGTGAACAATCATAAACAATTGTATGTTAGCAATAGGAAAGTGGAACTCAAAGAGCAAAGCTGGTCACAGGACACACGTTTTTGAAGATGTGGTGCATGACGTTGCAGAATTAACTGTTACTTAGGCATGTGCGATTATTGCGTTGAGTGATCGCGATCGATTATTGAAAAAAAAAAAATTCTCGAGCCAGGCATTCCAGTAATACATTTTCAGAAATGGTCTTCTCTTGCCCTGCAGATGGACACATATTCACTAAGCAAAATGCCATTTTTCATAACCAATCGCATTAAAAAGTAATTGAAAGTTAAGTTTCGAAATATTTTATGCAATTGAAAATATTCACAATAATGCGATTATTTAATTTTTAATCATATACATTCACGATATAAAACATAATCGCGATTTTCGTTTTAATCACATAATCGCGCAAGCCTACTGTTACTATTGATTGACGTCGGTGTATTTTTCGGCATTGCAGATCAAAG
>CM067375.1:7124156-7168582 GCA_034401795.1 Chaetoderma sp. LZ-2023a
CCTAATTGCTATGGGAGGTGTTACTTGTTCTCGTCTCATAATATGGTACCATTCCTTGGATCTCATCTTGTATTTTAACATCTCATCATCAACAACTAATGCGGGTTGTGGAGTCAAACTATTATTATTTACATTTGGCAGACGAACCCATTCAATTGGTACAGCATGTTTTATTTTATTTAGCAACCGCTGGACATCTATATGCCTCATATGTGTTTTTCTAGCTACTTCTTGCATTGAAATCCATCTACGTGTTTGAGGGTGTATCATATCAGATAAATGTTGAATTCCATATTTTGCAAAGGACGGTAGATAAAGTACTGCATTGTTATAACATATATTACTATTGCCCCACAATTGCTGTTCTAGTACTTCCTTCCAGCACGTAGGTGGAGGCATGTATCTGTCAAATATTTCTAACTCCTTAACTTGATCTTTAAACACATCTGGTATCATTTGGCTATTCGGAGGTGGCTTCTTTGAGGTAAAAGCATGCTCCGCCAGAAATGGTTCTACAATTCTCTCCATGAGAGCTCGTGAAACACATGCCCACGTCTCATCTGATGTAATAAGATCATCCAAAAATTTTAACCTTAAAGACACACATTTCACTTTAATATCAATTAAATCAAGTCCTCCTTCTAACTTAGCATTATTGAGAACACGATGGGAAACTAAATGATTCTTTTCTTCCCATATGAATGACAATATCAACTCATTAACCTCATTTTCTACATGTTTTGGCATGTGTACAACAGATGCTGTATACCATAGCCCAGATAATGCCAAGTTGTTGACAACAAACACTCTACCAAAGATTGAAAGATGACGACGCTTCCAATTTGCTAATATTCTCTTAAGCTTAGATACTCGTTCATTCCAATTTTGTATTGTATTCGGTTTCCTGCCAAAATAGATGCCTAAAATCTTAATGGTATCATTAGACCAATTGATTTCAAGTGGCTGGTCATTCCGCTCTTTCCAAGGCCCCAAAAAATAATCCTTTGGATTTTCCTTTATTGATTTTCAAACCAGATGCATTTTGGAACTTTTCTAGTACGTGGTTTAAAATTGCAAAATCATTGTTTGAACTGGTAAACACAGTTGTGTCATCAGCATATTGTGACAGCTTAAGTGGTCTTTCTATGCCACGAATACATATTATGCCTTAAAAGTTTTTATTTTGCCTCAATGCTATGCCAAGTGATTCCATCACAATAACAAATAATAATGGCGATAGGGAACACCCCTGTCTAACCCCACGTTCTAAGACAATTTCTCTGGATAATTGATTGTTCACTAAATAGCTACTCTTGATATCCGTATATAAAATCTTAATCAATTTAATAAAGTTTGAGCCTAACCCAAACGATAGCAAAGAATTAAAAAGAAAATACCATTCCACACGGTCAAATGCCTTTTCATTGTCCAAGGCAATCACAGCTGAAGGGATGCTATCCTTCTCAACCAATTGTATAAGGTCTCTTATTACCATGGTATTGGTTAGAATTGTCCTCCTGGGTACAGCACATGTCTGCTCTGTTCCAATGATTTCTCCTAAAACACTACCTAGTTTCAATGTTAGTGCTCTGGATATTATTTTGTAGTCTACACATAGTAGAGAAATTGGTCTGTAGTTCTGAATTAGACGTCTGTCATTTCCTTTATATATTAGCCTTACGTATGCCCTGGCCATAGTTGATGGTAAATGGCCTTTCTAAAAAATTTCAGTGCCTAATTCTTCCATTATTGGACCAAAAGGTGCCAAAACGTTTGGTAAAATTCAACTGGAAGGCCATCACACCCCGGTGATTTTTCTAGTTTCATACCTTTAAGGGATTTAGTTAAATCTTCTAGTGTTAAGGGTTGATCACAAAATTCACTGCCTGTGTCTGACACCTTTTTGTCTATATTTGCTAACAAATCCGATTTTGCATCTTCATCAATTCCCTCTGACTTGTACAATGACTCATAGTAATTGCATACAATAGTACTCATTTCATTGTTGGTAAAGACGGTTGAACCATCCGGCATGTTTAATGAGCACATCACCTTATCTATTGCCCGTGCTTTTTCTAATGTGCAAAAATATCTGGTCGGCTTTTCCCCTTCTGCGTGCATCTGGGCTCTTGCTCTAATTTGTGCACCCTCAAACTCATATTGTTCTATATCTCTTATTTTATTTTTAATTTTAACCAGTAATTCATAATAATTATCTTCACCATTATTTACTTTAGCATTAATTTTCATCAGTGATCGATGAAGTGTTTTCTTGCGTTTGCGTATTTCCTGTGCTTTTCTAAAAGCATACTTTCGGGAAACATACTTTAAATCCAGTTTTACATCCTCCCACCATTGCAATGTGCTCTTATATGATGCTTTCCTATTAATCCAATGTTGCCAACAACTCTCTATATTATTCTTATAAAATTCTTCTCCCAACAGTGTTGTGTTTAATTTCCAAAACTCGACCCCTTTTGTTACCCAGTCAGCATTGGCAAAGGTTACACAAACCATGTTATGATCGGAGAATGCAACTGGCTTAATATTAACATCTCTCCAGTACCCTGTTAACAAACTATTCACATACATTCTGTCGATCCTTGAACCAACTTTACCATCTACCGAAAAACATTTAAGATCTTTACAATGAGGTTTTGATATTCTATAGGTGTCAACTAAATTTTCATTATCACATATTTCTTTTAAGAGTCTATGTGATGTATCAGTATAAGTTGAAGTTGCATTCCTGTCATTTTCTTTGTCTATGACACAATTAAAGTCACCACCCATTACTAAGTTTTCAGTGATGTTATCTAGTGCTGTTTTAGACATCTCCTTAAAAAATTACGACGTAGTTGATGAGATGCAGGTGCATATATACACAGCAACGTGATACGTGTTTGTTGTATATCTAGCGTGACTCTCACCCAGCGACCATTTGCACCTGATACTGAAGAGATTATATTTTCATAGGCTGAACAACGAGGGAGTATAACAATTGCTACGCCTGCACTATTATCTTGAGATAACGAATAAAATATTCCGGATCCAGAAATCTTTTCTAAATTATCGTATGATTCTGACTTCTGAATTTTTGTTTCCTGTATCAAAGCAATGTCAATCTGCTCATTTTTCAGAGTCTCTAGTAAGTGACGTTGCTTTATGTCACTATTTAAGCCTCTACAATTGAGTGTGCAAATTAGCATAAAAGGTAATAAAATGCTGTGTAAAACCGCCATTATTAAGCTAACTAGATTTTGTTTTTTTCGACCCTCTCTTAGACCATTTACCTATTTTACTCACAAACGCTGCATTACTTAGCTCAACTTTTTCCAAATGCTTATATTTTAATATATCTGAATCATGACGCAGATGCCTATATTTAACACCATTTGCCGTCACATATGGAACTAACACCTCTCCTGCCTCTGCCCTGTACATGACCATTTCATCAGGTGATTTAGAACTCTGTGTTTGAATGGATATATCAGATTCAGCGACTGACATATTATCGTCTTCTATATCACTTTCCTCTATTTCTGATTCAGAACTCTCTCCATCTTTCTGTCGCTTTGTTCCACTCAATCGATCCGAGACACCGATTACTTTCTCTATATTATTTAAATCGTCTAGATTGAGTGTACTCAGTGGAAAATCAAAGTTAGTTTCAGTATCTTGCGACCTGAATTTTACTTGTCCTAAATTAAAACTCTCTTCCAGAGGGTATTGATCATCATCTTCAACTTGTGTGGAATTAGCCTCTCTGACATCAAACTTGGATTGACTTGTTACTGGAGTAAGACTTAGCCCCTCATCTAGAACCTCTATTTCATCGCCTGCACCTACAGCGATTGGATTCTTAGTTTTTTTCCCATGCTTCTCATTAACATGGACTTCAGCTACAATCTCAGCAACTACTGGTTCGATGACATTTTCCTTAGCAACGTGCTTCCCATTAGTATGGATTTCAGCTACAATCTCAGCAGCTACCGGTTCTATGACATTCTCTTTAGAGACAACTTGCTCTGCACTTTTATCAGCACCCTTTTTGACATATTTGTTCTGCGGGCATCGCCACTTAAAATGATCAGATGATCCACAAACTAGACATTTGTTTTTGTTAGGGCAATCTGTTGCAAGATGTTCTGTACTTAAGCAGATTCTACACTCTTTGATTTGCCCCCCTGTACCATAATGGCAAGATAAATCGACCATCTATGGTGACCTTGCTTGGGAGAGGTTGTTCTACCTTTTCAAACCAAATTCTTCTGATGCCATTTTCTAAGGTTCGATCAAATGGATAGGTCTCGTGTTCTACTTTGTCCACTTTGCCATACTTGATCAATTCAGTGATAACCCGTTCATCTGGGATCTCTAATGGAACCTTCATCTTGACTAATAGACGATCAGAATCTATTTCCTCCACATTACACACCTCACCCTTCACGACAAGGACCTCGTCGAGCAACTTTTCCTCCACACTTTCATTAACTACGGTGACATTCCATACAGATTTGGAAACATTAACGAGACCTTGAAGGACCCGTGGCCCTGCCCCAACTACATCCTTCAACCCATGATACACCTCAATTGCCGAAACACCCCAAGCCTTTGTCGTGATTTTAGGACTCAGGGTACGCTTATATGAGGTTGCCATGGTGTTTTATAAAAAGAGGAACCCCATACTACTACAATATATAATACAAATATATAACACCAAGACGTCGGGGAAAGAGCTAAACACTAAATAAATATTGTCCCCTTTTGAAACCCTGACGTCTACCAACAAATATACGAATAGAGAGTACAGTCGTATATTTGTTAGTTTGAACCACTTTCTAAGTGGTTCACTAACACCTAACCGATTAAAGTGGTTTCCTAATGCATACTAACATATTACAGTCATATATTTGTTAGTCTGTTCGAGTTGACCGGGGACAGCCAACTGACTATAAGGATTTATATAGTTAAAGAACTAGGCTTGTGCTTACAAATGACAAAGGAATTAAATCCACTCACTCAAGCGATCTTGCCAAATATAATGCGCTAGCCTACGAACTATAGAAATAGCAGACTGGCGCAGGAAGAAATGTATTGCATTGACCACAGTAAGAGGAGCCCTACTAAATGGCGGAAACCGCCAGCTAAGAGGAATGCCTTTAGAAAATGGAGACACAAAATGCGCTCCAACCAAGACAAGAATTTACAAATTAAACATAAAGTTTGAAAGGAAACACTAATACGAAATATATGTATAAAATTTATCTACAAAATCGCGCTAGAAACTAGCAAATTCGGGCAGCAATTGCAGAGCTAAATAAACGCGTGCGTTCACTTCGACTACTACTACTACTACTACCACTACTACTACTACTACTACTACTACTACTACTACTACTACTACTACTACTACTACTACTACTACCACCACTACTACTACTACTACTACTACTACCACTACTGCTACTACTACTACTACTACTACTACTACTACTACTACTACTACTACTACTACTACTACTACATTTATTAGGCTCATGATGACAAGCAATGTAAGACCTGGTACCCATGGAAGACGCAGTCGGCAGGAATTCAGCAACCAGACCATTAACGGGGAAAGAGTGATATGGTGGGGGTGGGGGTGGGGTGTTGTTGTTATACTTTAATTCTGTAAACCTGGCCCCACTCCTCGTTTCTCTTTTGTTTTTTCGTGGAACCGAGGAGAACGGACGAAAGGTTACTCGTGATGACCGGGAAGGGTTGAGTGACTAATGGTGAATATGTAGGGAATAGTGCTGAACAAAAGCGGATAAAGATTATTACGTTCATATGCCGATGTTTAACTAAATTATTTTTAATTGCTTTTTATGGTCGCAGGAGGAGGTGGGTTGGATGTGGGTGGGTGTGTGTGTGGGGGGGGGGGGCGTGTCCGTCATGCAAACTGAATTGCCACATTGTTTCCGGATGCCGCCATCCATACTTATAAACAACGAGAAGCCACCCAGCATGACGCCGCTGGCCTAGTAGGTGACTTGCCACTGAGTGGGAATGTGGGTGGGCGCGTAACTGACACGATGTGGCGAATAGATATATAGTATACAGATATTATTATAATGAGCAGTGTATATCTGAATATTTAATGTCCTACATCAACCCTACCCCCATCAACACCCTACCCCCGCCCGATGACCTCAATAATAACTATTGTATAATAATAATAATAATAATAATAATAATAATAATAATAATAATAATAATAATAATAATTATTATTATTACTATTATTATTATTATTGTTGTTGTTGCTGCTGTTGTTGTTGTTGTTGTTGTTGTTGTTGTTGTTGTTGTTGTTGTTTTTGTTATTATTATTATTATTATTATTTTTATTATTATTATTATTATTATGATAATATAATGTAGTAGTTGTGATTGTGGTACCGTATTATGCTCGTATTATGTCTGTTCACGTGTACATATGTTTATATGTTCCCCCACATACTTGTAAAAGTTTGGGTGTAATAAATTAAATGAAATGAGAAACTGCATGCTGGGTAATTTATAGTATTTTTTTGTATTGGATTTAGTTTTATTGGCCATTCACACCTAGATGTATTCGAACCATGACATTCTTTTAGCGAGACATGCGAGCTTTAACTAACTATTTCAAATTCTATTGAGCTCTAGTCAACTATAGTTAACTATGGTTCTTGAATCGAACTTGATCCTATCTGCATTTTAGGTATTAAAACGCATTTAGACGCAACAATAGTTAATGATGGTGTCATAATTGCTCTTCTAGTCATCTGTATGGGCCGTAATCACGGCAACATGCGTGTAGAAAAGATCTCTCATACGACAAGAGTTATCTCCCTTAGACGATAATATCGATTAAAATGATCCAAATCTGAGATTGTGTCACTCTGAGATATCCAAATGCGTCTGTCTGTTTAATAAAGCAGTTTGCTGCTACAATCGCATTCAGCAGGAAATACTATTATAGAACCAATCTGAAAAACCACATCGCTGATTTCTGAATTTTTGCAGATAACTAAACTTAAATTGCATGGCCATGATAAAAACTCGACACAGTAACTATTACTTATTATTATACGCCTGCGTGTGTTTATCCAATGAAACGCTCCCAATTGTACCACGTGACCATCCAATAACTTTTCTACATTGGACGATGTAAACCCCATATTGGACAGTAAAATCTGTATTGGACGCCGCTTAAAACCTGTATTGGACGTTAAAGAACGATAACACTTTCCACATTAATTTTTTCATATTGCGTTTGCCAAAGGCGGTGACTTCTATTGCGTTGATAAAGTTTGATGTTGCTGAGATAATGAAGTCAATTGAGACATACGAACACACGGGTCTAACAAAAAAAAGAAATTCGCATCGATAATAAACCCGTTGTTCTATTCTGCAAATATTAGAGCTGGTACGTTCAATATCGTAAATACGAATACGAAAATACGTAATACGCTCAATATCGTAAATACGAATACGAAAATACGTAATACGCTCAATATCGTAAATATTGCCTATTGGAAACAGTGGCCACTCATAGTATCTAGCCTATATAATACGTTTTCTCATGAAAAAATCATTGTATTTCTGAGATTAAAGTAAATTTCTGTTGATTTTTTTGCGTTTGTTTGCTGATAATTGTAATAGGTGCATAATAAATAGGTCATTTTACATTGTTGAGTCCAATATGGATTGTTATTGTACCTGGCAATACAATACAATTATTGTACAATAACAATCCATAGTGGACTAAACAATGTAAAGTGACCTAATAGTATTTGGGTGGCCGGATTCAGCATATTCATTAGGCTATACGTAGGACAATGATTACGTTTAATATATAATATATAATAACAGACAGTTTAAAGGTGCATATTCACAGCAAAATTACTGAAAATAAAATTGTTTAAATTGTATTCCTTTATAGGCTTCAATTATGTGTCTATAAGTAATGAAACGAAATAAGTATTAACATATAATGATTTCATTCTATATAAATTAATATAATTTTTTAAGTTGCGAAATTAAAATAGAGGCTCGTTGCCTCTATTTCAATTTCGCAACTTAAAAAGTTATATTAATTTATATGGAATGGAATCATCATATGTTAATATTTATTTCGTTTCATTACATATAGGCTCACAGTTTAAGCCTCTAAAAGTGTATAATTTTAACAATTTTATTTTCAAGTATTCAGGTGTGACTATGCACCTTTAAGATGAACATGTAATACATTGAATTATCTTTTCCTTTCTGGATGATATGAATTATCTTTTCTGGATGATATGCACCTCAAATTAGTTTTTAGCAAGCGAGATAAGCTTGCAAGGCAAACATTTCTCAATTAGAGCCAACAGTGCAGTTTCTGCATACCAGGTGATATTCGTTACATTCGATAACATAGGGGTGTTCACAGAACCAGCAATGGACCTTCCCAGTTCTAGGTATGCCCCGCCCATCTCTGGCTAAGCTCCACCCACACCTCGCTCATATTGGGATTGATCGATCTCTGAACTTCCTGACTATCAATTTCCAGAAAACACCACATGTAAGCTGTTGAATAACCAAAGGCTTAACACGTGAAGTACACAGATACATTTTATTGTCATCTTAATATGCACGTAATTTTATGTCTGTAATTTGATACTGGACAGTTATCAAAGAATAAGAATAGTGATTCTGAAGACAATGATTCCGTGTATGCCATATGTCAATGGGCGTGCGGTAACAAGCTCCGCGTGAGGTACATAGATACTTTTATCGGGCACGCTTCTATTTATTGCTGGCTAGAATTGCCTATAGGCGCGGACATTTCGCGCAGGGGATTGTGGGGCTGTGTCTCGCGAGATCTCCATCGATACGAGATCTAATAATTCTCGGCGCGAAGACACGGCTCTATTTTTAGATTGCTGGATATCTCATAAGTATTATCTTCATGCACGTGATTCATGGCGAGTTCTCTTATTTGTTCTGGTCCGACTGTAATAGAGTTTGCGCGGCGATGACCGCTTAATTATTTTAATAAACAGCCAACAGAACTTATATGTCCACTTTAGCACTCTATCAAACTGACCACAAATGGCTTCTTGCTGTGATCGTGAGAAATGTCCATTTGCATTAGCTACTCACCGGAGAACTTGTTTTGAAAGTTTACCACTGGAATGACTGGTTGGATAACCGATCCTGTAATTCCAGTAGTAAATTGCAAAAGAAAAACCACAATGGTCTCTTGGACGGCAATTAGACATAGGGCATTTTCTATGATAATGGATTTTTCTGTATATGACGTCATAATTATTTAGGTCAGATGTAGTTGGACGTCACAATCAAAATGTGTAATGAATGACGTATCTAGCTCCACCAGGAACATTGAATAGCCAGTCAAGTATGCGAATTGCACGTCTTTACTATTTAATCAACATGCTGTTGAATATTTTGAAACTAATTTAACTAGACGCTGTTCGAATTGTATGTCTTTGCTATTTATTCAACAGTCATTTTCTATGATAATGGCTGGGTTCGATCTGTAACTGAAGGATATGACGTCATAATCAATTACTTCATATACAGGCTGACGTCACAATCCAAAATGTGTAAATGAATGGCGTATCGAGCTCAGTCATGAACATTGAATAGTCCCGCAAGTGTACGAATTGTATGTCTTTACTGTTTAATCAACATCGTGTTGAATAATTTGAAACTAATTTGACCTGGCGTTGTTGCGGCCAGAGGCAGCAAACCTTTAAAAGCACCCGGTGAAATTAGTTTCAAAATATTCATCAGCTTACCTGTATAGTTACCTTGAAATTGGAAGTCTGGGATTCATTATTCAGCGTATATATATACATCGATTCCAACACGCAAAAGGGGGTGGAGCTTAGCTAGAAATAGGCGTGGCATACCTAGAAATGGATCTCTCTATTGAAATTGCCATGAGCAAATTGAGCATTACATGGCTAATACCACTTGGTAATGCGTGGCCCATACAATATGGACCACTTGTATTAAGAGACCACCCATATTTATAGGTCACATATTTTAACAAGGCCAATCATAGATTGTTGCCCTGAATACAATGTACTCGTCCTCTGACGGAGGGAGGATAATTAATACCACTTGCTAATGGACATTTTCATGTTGTCTATCGATCATATTACGTCATATGATGTCATAATCAACGACGTGACGTATAGGATGACGTCATAATCATGACGTCATGACTGACTCAATTTAGTCCGTCTTAAATGCTTAATAGTCCGACATGTTGTACGAATTGTATGTCTTTGCTATTTACAAAACATGCTGGTGAATATTTTGAAACAAATTTTACTGGGCGATGTTACTGCCACAAGCAGCAACAGCACCCAGTCAAATTGATTTCAAAATAGTCAACACCTTACCTGTATAGTTTTCTGAAATTGATAGTCAAGAAGCTCAGAGATCCATCGATATCAACACGAGCGCGGTATTAATGTATTAATGTACCATCCGGATTCAGTGACCGATTGACTAACGTTAGGCCTATGGAAGTCATTTCAAGCAACCGCCACCAAGATGTGACTTACTTGGGCAGAATTGTGTGTTTTTCTAACAAAATCCTTTAGAATGTTTAACACCGAAATTTCAATATCTCAGATAAAGACAACTATACGAATATCTTTTTAATACTTTGTCTGGTAGCCCACCCCACCCTACCCACCTACTTGTTGCCATCATAGACCGGTATTAAGTATTGCAACGACAACGACTGCCCATCTTCTCTTAATGTATTTTAACCCTTTCATGAGGAGGCCGCCAAAACCGCTACAGTGATCTTGAGGATGTTAATTTGCAGGTCAAGAGATTGTTTTAGAAAATTCACCACTGAAATGACTGGCTCGATAATTGAGCCAGTCATTCCAATAGTAACTCTTCAAAACAGTCATCTATTGGCCTGCAAATAGGCACTCAATAACCAAATATTTTTGTTCATATTCTTGACTCAATTCAGGTAATATAGGGTTAATAAATTATGAGGACGACGATGATGTACCATGTCTGTTTAATCTTTCCCGTATTGTATTATAGTATGATTCACATTTGTTGCATTCGACATAGAGTAAAAATTACAGACTTGTTACAGACAGTCTTGAGACGTACTATGTGTGTGGTAAATTTCAAAAGAAAAACATGCATAATAATATTGTAGAGGGCGAAAAAGTAGACAGAGTTCGCTAACAATAATGGATCCATCTAAAAATAAATGCTTGGCTTCTTTGAAACTACACCTCTAATGTAATGACCGGTCATCTTCTTACGTTATCACAGCGATTAGACTGCTAGACAGACTCAACTTCAGATACCAGATAGACCGGGACCCAGTCTATCTCCGTAGCAGACTGTAAAAGCAAGACTGGATCGTGAAATCGCTACGTCAATGGCTACTCAATAGGCCCCTACATACGAGATACATTTCTCGACCTCGTATCGAAAGAGAACTCGCGGGATACGAATGAATAATGGATGTGTGATTATCAGTAGTATCCTTTTGTCTTTAATCCATCCGTGGGAATAAATCCATGTAGGGCCAATGCAATTATGTAGCAGTATTGATAGACTACCAATGTTCCAAATTTCCAGTGAAAACTGCTGTCAATAATATTGTAGCAAATTGTTGAATACAGAAATCAACCGAAAGTGTAGGCCTATGCATGTGCTAAGTTAAGAAGGTCTACAGGAAATTCGGCCACAGAATTTCAACCATATAGTTAGATAGGTATATCAACATGCTAGTGAATTAATGGATTGAGGTTAAAACAATTTTTACCATGAAGTAATTTCGTAGTGCACAATTTCATACCGAAAATTTGTTAAATCTCCGGTGATTCACAGTTTTCAGTGCCCTATTGTCTGTAGTCTGTTTAGCCCCATAATTTCACCAACATAGACTTGAGCCTTAATATACTAGGTATATTCCGAATCTAACAAATTCTAGATGAAATAATTTTATTAGGCAAAAATTGGCTTAAATGTTGGGGTTTTCGTGCTTTTCGGTGCCCTACTGTCTGTATGTAATATGATCGGCTCCAGAATATCGCTCACATAGACGTAGAGGGATTTGAATACGATAGATATATTGGGAATTTAAAAAAATTCGACCGTGAAGTAATTTCGTAGTATACGAGTTCATCGCGTAAATTCGTTTCAATTTTGGCAGATCTGCCGGTTTTCAATGCCCTACTATAACCTGTCTACAATAGGTTTGGCCACTTAATTTCACTGATATGGTTAGATAGCGATATGAACACGCTAATGAATCTTGAGTTTTTTACCACGTAGTAGTTTCGGAATATTCAATTTAGTAGCCACGGACAGTTGTCAAATGCCAACAATTTACTATATTCGGTATCAGAATGTCTGTTCTCGATTTGTAATAATTTTCTTAATATATGGATGTATATAACTCAATATGAGCTAGTGCTTTTGCACAATTCTACCATCAAGTAATCTCATCGTAGGTAGTTACATATTCGCCGTATGGCCCCATTATAATATGGTTGGTTCACATTCACCACATTCAGATAGGTGTCGATATGGCCTGACATATCGCTCATAATGGGTTCGGCCCAGAATATCACCCATATGTTTAGATAGGTATAGGCATAAGCTTACGACGTAGTGAGATTTAAAAATTGCATAGTGTAAATAAGATCAAACTTAGGATAATTCATGGTTTTCATTGCAATACGTTCACCCACAGAATTTCACCCACAAATACTTATAGGAAATATGCTAGTTGTATTCCGAATTTAAATAAATTCTACAGGAACGTAATTTCATAGTACCCAATTCAATACCGAAAATTGGCGCAAATTATGTCAAATCAACAATTTTCTGTATCACACTGTTTGCAATAGGTTCGACCCTAGAAGTTCACCCATATGGTTAGATACTTATATGAATACGCTAATAAAGTATCAAAGGTTTAAAAAATGTTTACTATAGAGTAATTTCGTCATATGCAATTTAGTAGTGGCACACCATTGTCAAATTCCAATAATGTATTATATTCGGTACCAGAATATCTCTACATGCCATGTAGCCAGTTTTCGAACATAAGGCCATGTAGAACTCACTATGTTCTCGTGCTGTGCGAAATATTGTAATAATTCTACCTCCAAATATTTATTATAGTAATGTGAAAATATTTCTATATATCCCATGTTATTAGCCGCGTGTACTGGTAGAACCTGACTCATCAGGCTAATACCATAACATTTGCACATATGGTCAACAAGATCGTCATCATTACAACGGTTGTGACCAATTTTGGCCTTTTTGTCTAGCAAAAATATTTGATTTAATAGTTTGTCACTGTTTCCAGTAAAGATATCGTTTAATAGGTGAAATAGATATGATAGCTAAATGGAACAGATCATGATGTTTCCCATTGGGTCTTCAGTCAGAATGTTTTCTGCTCTATCATTTTCGTTGGAGAAAACTAGGTTCACGGTATTGGTTCTATCCTGGCCACTTAACTTTGTTGAAAAGGTTATCTGTCTGTACAGATCGGGGTCCTGTATTGCATCAAAAATATACTTGCTTTGAGAATTTCACTAGCATTGCAGTGTATATTTCACCAATATATTTCCGGGTAATAAGCTCTTCACGTCTGTTTAAGAAGGTATCAAGATTTAGGTTTAATGCTTAATTACTCAAATTTGATCTGTTACGATCTGTTGATGCAGTAGTGCAATTTTTTCATCACTGGCTGCTCTTAATTTTGTCTGTTCCTCTCTCTGTTAAGAAGTTTGGCCTGGAGAAAAAGGATGGATGGAAAAATTGTTGGACTGACCAAAAATATAAGCTGCTTTTCCTAGCCCATAGCTAATACTGCCCATATCTTTTTGCAAGAAATATTCCTTCGTTTGTGTTTATTGTATGCCTTTATATAACTTCATTTTTTCATGAAACAGTTGAGTTTATTCGCAGAATTATAATAACCTGCGGGCACGCGATTTACCATTGATGCCTTGCATCAATATGTGTACTTGTTGCCATCTTGATATGTGTATAATTTGATGTATGTAATCTTATATCGGATGTTTATTTCATAATAATGATAATGACGTTTATATGGTAATAACGATAGTCATTCTGAAGATAGTGATTCCATGTAGGCCATATGTCACTGGACATATATTAGCAATCTTCACGTGTAATACAGAGATGCCTTTTATGGTCATCTTGATATGCATGTAATTTGGCACCACTTCTAGGGAATTACCATACATTGTGTACCTCAAATGTATAAGTAAATGTCTTAATTTATCTGTCACGCTGACATTTGCGCTGTTTGTTCTTATGAAATGGGTTGCAGTTCTTGGCAACTCAGACTATCCTCTAATCTTAAGATTCTGATTAAAAATGCTAATTAATGGGCCATGTTACGGGTGACCGATGACCCGCTCTTACGCTTAGAATGCACGATAAAAACTCATTCTTAAGCAATGGATTGCGGGTTTTTGTTGCAGTGGCTGCCTTTTAAACTTAATTTCAGACGTATGCTCTAAAGTCCAATTAAATTTCAAATTAATTGGTCACGTGACTGCACCTTTGATCTGTTCTTAAGCATAGTAAGAACCATAAACAATTTCTTAAGCAGTGGATTTTGTTTCGTGGCAAACTTAATTTCAAAGTTGTGCTCAAAAGTCTAATAAAAAGTGCTAATTATCAGTAATTAACACCGTTCTTAATAACTCTGACTACCATCTAATCTTAAGATTCTACTTAAAATTAAAAATACTAATTAATGGGCCGCGTGACTGGTGACCTATGTTCTTAAGTTTAGATGCATGATAAAATTTGTTCTTAATCAAACTTAATTTTAAACTTGTACTCAAAAGTCTAATTAAAATGCCAATTAAGCGGGTATGTGATTGGTGGGTGACCTTTGACCTGTTCTTATGTATAGAATGCATAATAAAATTTGTTCTTAATCAAAGTATTTAGCTCTTGGCAACTCGGACTATACTGCAAACTTATATTGAACTTTGTGTATGGAGTAATGCCGGTTGCTTCGCTCGACCTCATCTTGAATGGTAGCGAAGATCTATCTGAGGAGATGAATACAACTTTGTTCATAAGGATATGTAACTTTATAAAGCAAACAAACAGATTTTAATTAACAGAATTATTATTATTATTATTATTATTATTATTATTATTATTATTATTATTATTATTATTATTATATACTATAATGCTCCTGTCCATCAGCGTTGTCGATGCGACTCTGGTTCACCGTTGGGCATGCCATTGAATGATCATATATTTCCAACAATATGTGTGTAACCAGCTCCTTGGAATATATCTGTACAGTCTGCTGGGCACATAAGTTTCTCCTCGGTTTCTTGGTGTACCACGTTTTGTATTGTTCTGCTTTATAGGAATTAACTTGTTCCGCACATCACTAGCTAAGCTCCACCAAGACTTCGTTCATATTGGGATCGTTTGGTTCTTGAACTTACTGACTATAAATTTTAAAAGAAAACTATATGCTTACAGGTTTGCTGTTGGGTATTTTGAAACTGGTTTGACCGGGTGCCGTTGCGGTCTATGGACCGCCGCCCAGTCGGGTGGTTTCAAAATATTCAACATTATGTTTCTTATTTAGGAAAGACATACAATTCGTACATGTCGGTTTATTAAGCGTTCTAAGACGGGGTAAATCGAATCATTCACGCTTTATGTAATAATGACGCCATGCTACACTCCTCGTAGTTGTGTATGGCGTAATTTGATGGATGGATAAACTGGAAAGGTGCATGGAGATGTTACTGTACTGAACTAATCTTTTTGTAACAGAGACAGTGCAATCACTGAAATATTCAAACCTTTAACCCTTTAACACACAGATCAGCCTAAAATGCTTCTAGAGTGCCCTTGAGATGTGACAATTAGCAGACCGGGAGAGGGTCGTTTTTGTGCGGTTACAACTGGAATGACTGGCTCGTTAACCGAGCCAGCCATTCCAGTGGTAAATTTTCAGAGAGAGAGAGTGGGTCTTCTCTTGGTATGCAGATTGACATTTTTCTTTTGAAACGTGAAGCGTTCTTGAAAAATGTAAGTGTTCAATAGGCAACCGTTCTAATGTATATATGTAAATATTGCATTCCAACCTATTGCATAAATGTTCTCTAGCTACATACCGCCTATGTAATATATTTTAGGGAAAGAGTCGTATCTAAGTCTACAATTGTGACTTGTGACTCAATCCAATTGTTCTGAATGGCAATAAAATATGTTTAAAAAAAATTGCAAGCTTAATTTCAAACGTGCACTCAAAAATCTAATTAAAATGCTAATTAAGCGATCATGTGACTGGTGGGTGACCTTTGACCTGTTCATAAGCACAGTATGAACCATAAAATTTGTTCTTAAGCAATGGATTTTGTTTCTTGGCAACTTAGGCTACATTGTAAACTTAATTTCAAACTTGTACTCAAAAGTCTAATTAAAAGTGCTATTTAAGTGGCCACGTGACTGGTGACCTTTGACCTGTTCTTAAGCATAGTATGAACCATAAAATGTGTTCTTAAGCAATGGATTTTGTTTCTTGGTAGCGTAGGCTACATTGTAAACTTAATTTCAAACGTGAACTCAAAAGTCTAATTAAAAGTGCTAATTAACAGTAATTAGCACCGTTCTTAATTAACACTGCACAAGCTTTTTCATTCTTAAGTTACAAAAGCTTGCAAATTACATGACCACATTCAATTCTGGAAAGAATTAAGCTTGTAGATCAAATTTTGATTAAAACAGGTTTTGGCGGGAAGTTCTAGTGGGGCCCCCTACCTTAAGCACCAATTCAGAAACTTAAGAATAGCAATTTTTATCCCAGCACTGGTTCATAACTAAATTTTTGCCATCAAACCTTTTGTACTCAAATGTCTAATTAAATGCCACTGGCCTCCCGGACTAATCGTGCCAGATTGTTCTTTCTTATTAGTGTAATTGTATTTTCAAGGTTTAACGCTATCCTGAAGCATTAAGATTATAAAATATTTAGAAAAATTCAGTAACGATCGTCTTCTCCTGAGCCGCCATTTTACTTTGATATTTGCAGTTGCCATTATTTGGGATTCTATTGTTCTCACTGTCGAACCATGCCCAGTATAAAACCACTAACGCTAGTCATTGTACTGTTGGCCTACGAGTTGCACGGATTTATCTGTACAGCGTGAAGTAAGCCTATAGTAGTTCACTTCTAAATTGTGTATTTCCTATTGTAATCGCGAAACGTGCTAGTCTAGATATTTTTATAATAAGTTGACTGATACTTGTTGCTGGCGACAGCAGCAACAACCTTCCTTCAAATTATTTGTGAAATAATCAGCAGAAAATACTAGCTAACGTTTTGAAAACGACATGACTGAAAATCGTTGTAGATGCCAATAGCAAGCAGTCAAGATGGGTAGCACAAAAGAAAGACATCTTTATAAGAAACCTAAACCCCGAAAAAGTTCAGGAAATAAAAGAAATTATTTTTGAAATACAAAATGGCAATATTGCGGAAAATATAAATGTAGCAACTAGCATGATTGGCAACCTCTTTAGAGAAAGTGCTGAAAAGACATTTGGCTACAAAAAGAAATATCTAGGGAAACATAAGAATAACAATAAGCCATGGTTTGGCAAAGAATGTAGCCACATCCGGAAAGAATACCACAAAGCAAAAAAGAGTTACAACATAAACCAAACAGACATAAGTAGAGAGAGATTACAGAAGGCCAGTCGACGGTATAAGATAACAATTAAAGAATATGCACAAGATACACGCCAACAGTTACATAGCAATTTACGTAAGCTACATAAGAGAGATAGTAAAGCATTTTGGAAACTCTTTAACACCACTACCAAAAAACCAAAGAAACTAATAAAATAGACCTCGAAGCACTCTTTCAGCATTTTAAAAAAGTTAATGAAGGAGGGCAAGATACAAACGTTGATGTAATAGAAATGATGGATGTGCCCAACTGTGCCGAACTTGACGGACCAATCACAAGAAAGGAAATCTGGGATGGTATAAGAAAATTATCAAATGGAAAAGCTGCAGGGGTAGATAATATATACAATGAGCATATTAAATGTTCGGCAGAAATTATTATCCCAGTCTATGAGAGCTTGTTTAATAATATCTTTGATAATGGGGTAGTGCCAAATGAATGGCTAGTTGGAAAAATCATCCCTATATACAAAAATAAAGGTGATCCATCAGACACAGGAAATTATCGCCCAATTACTCTTTTAAGTTGTCTTGGAAAATTATTTACATCAATTCTAAACGAAAGGCTAAAGAGTTATGCAGAATCATATGAAATTATAACAGAAGCCCAAACCGGATTTAGGAAACAAAGATCGACACAACACAACATATTTTCCTTGTATTTAATTAAAGAACTACTTTTTGCCCAAAAGAAAAGGCTTTTACTGTTGTTTCGTAGATTTTAAGCAGGCATGTGATACGGTGTGGAGAACTGGTCTGTGGTACAAGCTAATTAAATGCAATATAACAGGAAAATGCTTCAAAATTGTATATAACATGTATAAATCTATTAAATCCTTTGTTAGCCTCAACCATTGTGATTCAGACTGTATGATTAGCAATATTGGGGTACGGCAAGGCGTTTCTCACCTTTCCTATTTTCTATTTTCTTAAACGACTTGGAGGAATATCTACACGACAATGAATTTTTTGGCCTTACATCTATTAATGACATGGCAGAGGAGAATCTAAATCTATGTATACGCCTCGCCATACTTTTATATGCCGACGACACGGTCATAATGGCAGAAACACCAGAAGCATTGCAACACGCACTAAATATTTTTCATAATTATTGTATCCATTGGAAGCTACAAATAAATACTACAAAAACAAAAGTAATGATATTGTCCAAGAGAAAAATCAACAACCCACCTACGTTCTTAATGGGAGGGCAGGAGCTTGAAATAGTCGATGAATACATCTATCTCGGAATTCAAATGAAGTCAAATGGCACGTTTTCAAGTTGCAAAATTCGAAACTGTAAACAGGGAACAAAAGCCAGGTATGCATTAATCACGAAGATCAAAGAACATGATATTCCAATAGATCTACAAATTGTACTTTTTGAAACAAAGGTAGTGCCTATTCTTTTATAAGGATTAGCAATACGGGGGCTTCGAAAACACTAACTTAATAGAATCATATCAATTGAAATTCTTTAAATGTATACTGAATCTAAAGAAAATCACACCTAATGTCATGGTGTATGGCGAACTAGGAAGAATGCCACTTGACATCCAAATTCAATGTAACATGATACGATTTGGGGCCGGGTTAGTATATGGAGGTTATGGGAAATTATCGTCAATGCTTTTCTTCACGTGTCTGGATTCTATGTCAAAAACCCAAATCCAAGTTAAATGGATGAACAAAGTGAAAGCCATTTTAGAGATAACAGGACAATCGGACATATTTTTGGCAGAAACTGTAAACACAAAACAGGTAGTGCAGCGAACAAGACAAGCTTTAGAGCATCAGTATGTAGAAAAATGGACACAACTCATAAATGATTCAACTCGGCTAACGTTCTATAAAGAAAGAAAAAATTGAATTCGAAAACTATTTAAAAATATTACCTTACAGAGAAGCTATAACCTTTTGTCATTTTAGAACATTGAACCATCAACTCGCAATAGAATCTAAAAGGTGGGTGGGTATTGACAGGGAGGAACGACTTTGTAATACATGTAACGTAGTAGAAACAGAAATACACTTTCTTTTCTGCTGCGAAAGATACACAAAGAAAAGAACACAATTTATACCTGATTACTATGTAAGGCAGAACACAACAGAGAAAACTCAAGGCCTGTTTGCGATCTGTAACAAACCAATACTGAATAGGTTATGTAAATATCTGTGGCTCTCAAAGAAAAAAGACAGATCCGCTTCACAACAACAACAACAACAACAACAACAACAACAACAGCAACAACAACAACAACAACAAAAACAACAACAACTGCAGCAACAACAACAGCAACAGCAACACCAATGACAACGACAACTACGATAGAGACAACTACGATAACGACAACGACAACTACGACATTAGGAGCACCTCGGACACACACCTCTCTACTACGACCAACGCAACAACCACGGCTCCAGCACCAATATGCTACAATCATCACCACCACAACCACCACCACCACCACCACAACAACAACAACAACAACGACAATGCAATCGACAAGAACAAAGATGTTGACAACGACAAAGAAAAAGATGTCAAAACAAAATATTTCAAATACGCAACGGCAGCAGCTAATCATATAATAATAATAATAATAATAATAATAATAATAATAATAATAATAATAATAATAATAATAATAATAATAACTACCGCCATAGTATAAATATCTATAATAATAATGTGTACCCCATATGCTGTGTAAATGGCCTGGGTGAATAAATAAAACTGAAAAAACTGAAACTGATACTTGTTGCTGGCGACAGCAGCAACAACCTTCCTTCAAATTTTTTGTGAAATAATCAGCAGAAAATACTGGCTAACGTTTTGAAAACGACGACTGAAAATCGTTGTTGCAACAACTTTCAATCAAATTGTTCTCAAAATAATCAGCAGGATTTTCAATGTAGTAACACATTCTGAAGATATTCCTATCAATTTGATTGACAATCGTTGCTGACTAAGGCAGCCACAACGTTATCAAATTCTTCTCCGAATAAGTATTGTCGAGCTGCCAATATCGTTAGCTAATACATGTTTGTACAATTAGCTAGGCCTGCGTCATAAACGTAATATAGATCCGCCGTGAATTATGTTTGCATATATGAGTAGGTCAGCAAAGCATAAGCACAAGCTGTCATGCAGTGACATACTTATCTACATTTTACTGCCCGTCATCACCTCAATAGTTAATTCGAGTTTGGAAGCAGGTATCATGCCGAAGATATTCAAGCGGGCTCTCATAACTCCTCTGCTGAAGAAATCCGATCTTGACCAAGATACTCTTAAAAACTATAGACCAGTGTCTAATCTGCTCTTCTTATCCAAAGTTGCTGAACCAGCAGTGCTTAAGGGATTGTCAGATCATGTGTCTATCCACAACCTTCTCGAACCATTCCAGTCAGCCTATCGTCAGAGCCATAGTGCAGAGACTGCACTCCTCAGAGTTCTTAATGACATTCGCTGGGCTGTGGACAAGGGAAACGTAGCTCCCTTACTCTCGCTTGATCTTATCGCCGCTTTCGACACAATCGACCACCAGAATCTCCTGACACGCTTGAAAAACGAGTTTGGAGTTATAGGTCTTGCATGGGACTGGTTTCAATCATATCGGTCTGATAGATTTCAATCGGTTTACATAAATGGCGTATGTTCTCACCCAGTAGAGCTTGTATGTGGCGTGCCGCATGGATCCATACTCGGCCCAGTATTTTTTACACTTTACACTAAATCATTGGGATCTGTTATCAAGAACCATAGCCGTGATCACCATTTCTACACGGACGATACTCAACTCATACATCGCTTCCAGCCATCAGTGCCCGCAGCCGATGAAGCATTCAATCATATAATAACCTGCTGTCGAGACATCAAAGCATGGATGTCATCAAACATGTTTAAATTAAACGATGATAAGACTGAACCATTGTTAGTGGGCCCATCGTCTAGGCTGGCTAAAACCGACCTCAATAATATCACAATAGGTTCTAGCCCCATTAAACTGTCAAGCAGCGTAAAGGACCTTGGTATTGTGTTGGATAGTGAGCTAAGCCTTGAGAAGAAAGTTAGACATCTTTGCAGTACTTGTTTCTTTCAGTTGAGGAACATCAGCAACATCAGAAAATACTTGACGAAAGAAGCAACTACTACACTCGTTTGTTCGTTGGTGCTATCAAGACTGGACTACTGTAATAGTTTGCTCGCTGACGCTCCAAAGGCACTCATTCATAAGCTCCAGTCTGTACAGAATACCGCGGCTAGAATTATCTCACCCTCTGGTAAATATAAACTCATCTCTGCAGTGCTTCATGACTTACATTGGCTGCCAATAGAGCAGAGAATCCGTTACAAGATTCTTTGCTTGACCTACCAATGTGTAAACAACACGGCGCCGACTTACCTGGCAGATTTCATACAGCCCTACGCCCCCAGGTCGCGATCTCTGATCACAAAACAACAGAAATCTTAGTTCCGAAAGCAAAACTGGTAACATATGGACAGAAGACTTTCTCCTTCACCGCTGCTTCTGAATGGAACAATCTCCCTTTAGATATCAAAACATGTCATACTCTACAGTCTTTCAAATCATGTATCAAAACATTTCTATTCGGTAGATCTTCAAGCGCTTAGAGCATGCTATTGCATGGAGTTTTGCGCTATTTAAATGTACTTATTATTATTATTATTATTATTATTATTATTATTATTATTATTATTATTATTATTATTATTATTATTATTATCTACTCAGTGAGCAATTTTGAACATATTTCACGTCTGATCTTGACAACATATACGACACAGGTCTATCGAATTCTACTTACATATGTTAGCCAACCACATTGAAAACATGGCAATGATTATTCTGGGAATAATTTGATAAAGTTGTCAATCAAATTGATAGAAATGTCATCAGAATGTGTTTTACAGTGATAGGCCTACTGGTTATTTTGAAAACAATCTGGTTGGAAGTTTTTTGCAGCAACGATTTTCAGTCAAATCATTTTCAAAACATTAGATAATAGAACTTGCATTTTTTGTTGATTATTTTGCAAATAATTTGAAGGAAAGTTGTTGCTGCTATCGGCAGTAACAATTATCAGTCAAATTTTTAGAAAAAATATCTAGCTTAGCACGTTCCACGTTTACAATAGGAAATACACATTTTGAATCGAACTACTATACGCTTACTACACGCTATACAGATAGATCAGTTCACCTCCCAGGCCAACAGCTCAACGCCTATCATTAGCGTTACGGGAATGGTTTTGTACTGGACTTGGCGCGACAGCGAGAACAATAGAATCTCAAATAATGGCGGATATAAAAATCAAAGTAAAATGGCAACTCAAAGGTTCCTAATGTTATTGCTTCAGGATAACCTTAAGAACCATAGTGAGACTTGAATTTCTTTACCCACTTTATACTCATAAATAGTCCTTTGATATTGCGACCCAATATGAGCATTTTCTTTCAGTTACTGGAAATGGACAAGACATTATACAGTTATTGATATGCAAACAGCAAGTCTGTAGAATAGCAGCTTATGTGTTTGCTAGTAATTTACTAATTACCACATCTCAAAATGTCAATGCTATGTGCTAATATCTCCTTTCATAGTTTGGATGAAACTATTTGCACATCCCTAATAGAATACATCCATAGCCATTTCGATAACAGAGCCAGTCATTCCAATGGTCAATTTTAAAGAATAGGCTTCTCTTCGTCTGCAAATGGACATTTTCGATGAGAACATTTAAATTTTCTTGAATAAATTCGAGGGATAAAGGGTTAATCTTTCCTGTCACGTGGTATTTCGCAGCTATGTCATCATCCAGCACACGCTATGTCATCATCCAGCACACGCTCTGTCATCATCCAGCACAAGCTATGTCATCATCCAGCACACGCTATGTCATCATCCAGCACAAGCTATGTCATCATCCAGCACACGCTATGCCATCATCCAACACAAGCTATGTCATCATCCAGCACACGCTATGTCATCATCCAGCACAAGCTATGTCATCATCCAGCACAAGCTATGTCATCATCCAGCACACGCTATGTCATCATTCAACACAAGCTATGTCATCATCCAGCACAAGCCATGTCATCATCCAGCACACGCTATGTCATCATCCAGCACACGCTATGTCATCATCCAGCACAAGCCATGTCATCATCCAGCACAAGCTATGTCATCATCCATCACAAGCTATGTCATCATCCAACACACGCTATGTCATCATCCAGCACAAGCCATGTCATCATCCAGCACACGCTATGTCATCATCCAGCACACGCTATGTCATCATCCTACACACGCTATGTCATCATCCAGCACAAGCCATGTCATCATCCAGCACAAGCTATGTCATCATCCATCACAAGCTATGTCATCATCCAACATAAGCCATGTCATCATCCAGCACAAGCCATGTCATCATCCAGCACACGCTATGTCATCATCCATCACAAGCTATGTCTTCATCCAACACAAGCCATGTCATCATCCAGCACACGCTATGTCATCATCCAGCACAAACTATGTCATCATCCAGCACACGCTATGTCATCATCCAGCACACGCTATGTCATCATCCAGCACACGCTATGTCATCATCCAGCACAAGCTATGTCATCATCCAACACAAGCTATGTCATCATCCAGCACAAGCTATGTTATCATCCAGCACAAGCTATGTCATCATACAGCACAAGCTATGTCATCATCCAGCACACGCTATGTCATCATCCAGCACACGCTATGTCATCATCCTACACACGCTATGTCATCATCCAGCACAAGCTATGTCATCATCCTACACACGCTATGTCATCATCCAGCACAAGCCATGTCATCATCCAGCACAAGCCATGTCATCATCCAGCACAAGCTATGTCATCATCCAGCACGAGCTATGTCATCATCCAACATCATTGAAATCTTTTGGGTTATTGATATTTTTACCAGTGACCTAATCAGTGTTGCATTTTCGGAGTTTGAATTGGCTTCACCAAACCATTTATGAGTCATCAATTAAGGATAAGATTTTTAAGATTGATCATTGTTCAAATATCAACTAAAACCAGATAGAGTTATATTTGGCTTTTCAGTAAAGTTTTGAGTAAAATGCTTGATATTTTTATACAGCAATCTCTTGAGGAATCAATTAAGGAACTTTAAGCAATCATTATTAAGACACAACTATTTTGCTTGCATATAAATCAATTTCACCCAGGTGTATAATTTTCAATGCATTGCCATCATATTTAGAGAGAAGTAAGAATCGAAGAAAGATAATAACACCAAATTATTCATGAAGGCGATAAGGCAGTATGTAGAGACATTATATATCGAAGGCTGAAAATAACTAGGATACTGGCATGGATTGATATAAATATCTATAGACAATACAATAGACAGAAATGGCAGTAGACAATTTTGCTGTCCATTGAGATGGTGTGAAAATTCCATAACTTAAATCTGTACAACAGGTTGATAATGAGTGCTTAAAAGTTTTATAACAAACTATTGAATATATTAGAAAGATGTCAGTGTTCAGAAGGATGATTATCAAATCTGTTAATTGTTCAGTTCATATGTTATCATAATTGGGAACAATTCATTACATGGAATTTATAGTATTGAGTGCACCCACAGCTTTGAAGTCTCGTGAAACTCCGGCTGACTGAGTGGTGATTGGCTAGAATTTATTGGTTAAACGAGAACTTACCTGAAAGAGGAAGTTAGATGTTTGACTGTAATTCTAGCCAATCACCACTATAAGCCGGAGTTACATGCCCACCTCAAGAAAAGAGGTTATAGCTTGAGGTTTCATTGGGGAACTTTTCTTCTCCCACCCTAATTTGGGATTACTGTGCTGTGCACTCAATGTATCTTTGAAGACTGATCTCAGCAAGTCATGGCACGTCTCTCATGTAACTCCGGCTTACAGTGGTGATTGGCTAGAATTACAGTCAATCATCTAACTTCCCCTTTCAGGTAAGTTCTCGTTTAACCAATAAATTACGAGCCATCATGACGTATGCCTATGTGATCTTTGATCTGTCACGTACATCCTGAGTAATTACCAGAATTACGCACACATCACAGGTTTCCACGCGGTGCTGAATCATAGAACTGGATCTGTGCACTCTATTCATGTTATCCGACTACTTCTTTGAATCATGTAATAATCCTTCCTTAGCCAACCATCTTGTAAGACCTCGTTGTATTAAATAGTAAGAAGTCACCTTAAGGTTAGTCTTGTACTTAATCAGACGGCGTCTTGCCGGCACGGTATCCACAACCTACGTAAAAGTGGTAGAACCCGTTTCTAGTCTACAAAGGGTGCTTTAACGTGGGTTGAATATTGTACGAACCATTCGTTTTGATTTGATAAATGACAAAACTAGATTGATTGTAATAACAGCAACCAATCTCAATCAAACAGAAATTCAACATGGCTATTTCAATTCGTCCATCACCAGTGATTATCCATTTAGAAACCCTGAAAACATCTATATGAAATATATTACCAAGCATTCAGAATGCATACATGCATGCACGTTTCAGATCAGCAGTGGTGGTAATCGGATATCTCGACATGATCTAAATACACACCACATAAATACTCTACACCACTCTAACCTGTCTATAGCTATCTATATAATCGGCCCTACTGCTAACTGTCAATAGCGATCTAAATAGTTGGTCCTATTCTTAATTACGTATTGTGACGACAATGTAATGAATATCCATGATTAAAGATGTGACCCCCAAAACACGCGTGACCCGCACAGTGTCAAAGGCAATCTGCAAATATTTACCCGGTTAACAAATGGTAGCCAGGGTTTCGCGGGTAGATCATCCACAATCCCATATTTACACTGTGAATGCACGGGCGTACCCTGTCTTACACGGCTTACCAGCACGTACCAAAGAGTATCTCTGTCCGCTCAAACGATTTTACAGCACTTAACCTGCAGGGAAGGAATAAATAAGGACCAGCAACTTATTGTGACAGGGTCGCCTGTCTGCCAAGCTCAACTGCGCTTGTATTGCACGCACGCGCATACGCACGCACGCACACACAGGCACTTCATTTTTTTCGCAGAGGTTTTATAAGAATGTCCCAGACAATTTTTGCTGATATTAGAAATAATATTGTATTAACTTTATTAATTGCTTAATTTATTTAATATTATTCCGATTTCTATCAGATTTTCACCATGACAGTGACTTGTACAAAGGAGTATAGAGTTGTATGATGCTATTAAATGTGTCTGCGAATAGAAATATAATTTTATTAATGTTTTCAATTGCACAATTTATATAATATTCGTCCAATTCTTATCATATACGTATGCTTTTATCAGCACACTTACACTTAAAGGTGTAATTACGGGCGTTAAAAGGGATTAGCTCGGATTATAGCCGTCCTGCAGGGCCCATGTTCCTGAAGCTATCGTTATGCTAGCGATATCGTTACACGCTCGCTAGGCTATAGTTACGCTGAGTGGGATGTTCCCGAAAGTATCGTTAGTGTGATCCATGTCGTTACTTTAACGTGTAATCCCGCTCGTTTTTTTCATGTAGCGAAATTATCACGAGCATTTGTATTGGTCATTTTCAAGTGACAGTACTGTGTTTTGTAATTCACTATATATTGAAGAAATATGGCTGCTATTTTGAATGTTTTACAACATAGACGTCGTGTACAACGTGTCCCGAGAGTAGCTAGGAACAGAGATAACCATCTTGACACATTAAGTGATGAGGATATTGTTAAGAGATATAGATTAGATCGTGGAGGAATTGAGTATTTATGCCAAGAACTAAATGAAGACTTACTACGTCCAACACGACGTTCAAATGCATTGCCCGTGCCTATACAAATTACGGCTGCTCTCAGATACTTTGCTACAGGCAGCTTCCAAGCGGTTACTGGGGACACAATAGCGATCAGCAGATATTCTGTTTCTAGATATGTACATCGTGTCGCAGACTCATTGATTACTAGATTGCTGCAGAGGCATGTTCAGTTTCCAAGTGACAACCTAAACCAAAGCGTAACAAAGGAGGCATTCTTTGAATTTGGACATTTCCCGAATGTACTTGGCACAGTTGATGGGACGCTAATTCCCCTGAAAGCCCCTAGTCAAGATGAAAATTTGTATATATCCCGAAAGGGGTATCACGCGTTTAATGTGCAAGGGGTCATAGGCCCTGATGGTAGATTTCTTGACATTGTGGCCAGGTGGCCAGGTAGCACGCATGACTCAGTTGTGTGGAGAAATTGTGCTTTGTGTAGGAAGATGTCCGAAGGACGGATTACAGGAGGATGGTTACTCGGTGATAGTGCCTATGGAATAGCACCATGGCTCCTTACTCCAGTCGCTAACCCTGTCAATAGACAACATCGAGCATATAACCGTGCTCATCGCACAACACGGTCTGTCGTGGAGCGTGGATTTGGGAGGTGGAAATTGCGATTTCGATGTCTACATAAGACTGGGGGCTGCTTAATGTTTTCGCCAGCACGATGCTTAAAGGTAATTGTAGCGACAGCAATTATACATAACATATGTATAGAGCGCAATGTTGACATTATAGCAGATGATGATGATGTACCTGACAATGAGGATCTCGAGGAAGAAGGTCAACATGAGGATGATAATATCCAACTACAGGATGAACGTGCAGCAGGTGTGAGAACAAGGAATGAACTCATTCAAGGACATTTCATGCCTTAATGCAGAATGATACTAGTACTATATCAAATATGAACATTACATTCAAATAAATAATTAATACTCATGTGTAGGCCTATTCTCACGTCTAGAATGTATTATCAGCGCAAACAAACAGTGTACATAATAATATATCATCATTGAAATGCTGATTTTAATTGATTCATATATACTATTAAATACTGTTATTGATTGCCACTTATATCAGTTTAGATTCAGGAGGCTGTAATTGTCATAAACTGCAGATGGTCCACCAGTGCGGATGACAAGTGTTTCCAGCAAGGCAAGTTTCCTTTTTTCTACATCCAAACGTTCCTTTTCTACATTTAAGTGTTCAGTTTCCACTATTAACCTGTCCTTTTCAATCTCTATTAACTGCAATGTCGGATCTTTCTGTGTGGCACCTGGAGAACTCGACTGATCACTTTTCCTGGAAGCTGTAGACACACATTGTTTCGGCATTGGCTTAGGCATTTACGACACGTTTGGAGTATTTGGACTCTGTGATTCTGGTACTGTTTGCACAGAACTGGAATCATGCATCTGCTCATTTTGACCGTCTTCATTTGATGTACATGGATTTCTCGAATCACAGGGCAGTTCCTTGTCGTTTGACGCCTCTGTGACGGGATCTTTCAGATCTTCATCTTTGTTAGGTTGTTTAGATGATTCTTCACAAGAGTCTATCCCGCCAGGTATTCCTTCTATTGCGGTATGTCCTATAACCTCCAGCACTTTCTCCTCTGTGTCTGTCAGTGTTATAACATTAGCAACGCCACCTCCGGTTTTTTACACTCACGTCGTCGATGCATCTCTTTGCATTTGGTAGTGCTCGACCAGTCCATCCAGTTTCGTCTTATCTCTTCAGTGGTTCGTGAGTTAGTAGACATAGAATTTACCGAAGTAGTAATTTCGTTCCATGCCTTTTTCTTGTGTTCGTTGGTCAATGTGTCTGTGAATTTACTGTAGATCACGTCCTTCTTAGATTTGACTGCATCTACAAGAACATCAAGTTCATCTGCTGTGAACCGTGGCCTTCTTTGCTTTGCCTTTTTTGCATCGCTTGCCATATTTGCCTGAAATACAATGTGGCACCATTTGCTGTTCTGACTCACATATAAAACTAGGACACATTGACACATGTTTGATATAGGAACATTGCCATCCAAATATTCATTCATATCTCAAGTTTGGTTATCATAAGTCAAATTTATTGGAAATTCCACGCACATGAATATTACAGACAGACATACAGAGAGACATAGACAGGCAGACAGGCATGCAGGCAGATGTATGAACGCATGAGAAATTGAAGGACAGGCAAATTGAACACAAGCACACGCACATACACGCACGCACGCACACAGGCACGCACGTGCACGCACGCACACGGATATGGCTATCATGATAATCTCGCCATACTCAGTTGGGGCGGAACTAATTATCTGACGAAGGCAGTTATCAAAAATTATAGTAGAATTTTAAAACTATCCATCTGTACTTCTATCTGGCGCCTGTCCATCCGTGCAAATACATTTTTTGAATGAATGCATTTGCTGCTTCGGAGAAAGAGACTGTATTAGATTTTCACTTCCAGTCGTGCTTCAGTCGATCCATCTGTCCATCGGTGCTTCCATACATACATACATACATACATACATACATACATACATACATACATACATACAGACAGACAGACAGACAGACAGACAGACAGACAGACAGACAGGCAAGCAGGCAGGCAGGCAGGCAGGCAAATAACACCAACCACATTGTATCCTTAGTAAATATGGGTAAAAGCATGTACCGATCCTTAAGACAAAACGGTTCATTTATGAGTGAACGCGCCGTATAAATGGGGATATAGGCCTTATGCGTGTCAATTTCGACAACGCCAAAATCACAGGTAATCAACAAATTAAACTAACGGGTGCATCACTGTCGGCTAAGTTAGCACATGGAAATTGAAGCCGCACGTTGCCAGTGCGTCAATAAAATAAAAATACATATACTGCCAGAGCCGTGCTGGAGTCAGAGTACAATAGGCGTAAAAGCCTAGGATTGATTGTGACAGATGCATCCACAGATAGTCCCATATGAAACGTCAGTGTGTCAGTATATCAGACATGTGAAAACTGGTCGGCCAATCCTTGACTTTTAGTCTTGGTGCGGTGGTCCAGTGGAAAGATGCCTGGTTGCTGATGCTATGCGGAGTTGCAGAATGGCGGTTCGATCCCGCGACCGGGAGATGGTGATCAACAAATTAAACTAACGGGTGCATCACTGTCGGCTAAGTTAGCACATGGAAATTGAAGCCGCACGTTGCCAGTGCGTCAATAAAATAAAAATACATATACTGCCAGAGCCGTGCTGGAGTCAGAGTACAATAGGCGTAAAAGCCTAGGATTGATTGTGACAGATGCATCCACAGATAGTCCCATATGAAACGTCAGTGTGTCAGTATATCAGACATGTGAAAACTGGTCGGCCAATCCTTGACTTTTAGTCTTGGTGCGGTGGTCCAGTGGAAAGATGCCTGGTTGCTGATGCTATGCGGAGTTGCAGAATGGCGGTTCGATCCCGCGACCGGGAGATGGTGATCAACAAATTAAACTAACGGGTGCATCACTGTCGGCTAAGTTAGCACATGGAAATTGAAGCCGCACGTTGCCAGTGCGTCAATAAAATAAAAATACATATACTGCCAGAGCCGTGCTGGAGTCAGAGTACAATAGGCGTAAAAGCCTAGGATTGATTGTGACAGATGCATCCACAGATAGTCCCATATGAAACGTCAGTGTGTCAGTATATCAGACATGTGAAAACTGGTCGGCCAATCCTTGACTTTTAGTCTTGGTGCGGTGGTCCAGTGGAAAGATGCCTGGTTGCTGATGCTATGCGGAGTTGCAGAATGGCGGTTCGATCCCGTGACCGGGAGATGGTGATCAACAAATTAAACTAACGGGTGCATCACTGTCGGCTAAGTTAGCACATGGAAATTGAAGCCGCACGTTGCCAGTGCGTCAATAAAATAAAAATACATATACTGCCAGAGCCGTGCTGGAGTCAGAGTACAATAGGCGTAAAAGCCTAGGATTGATTGTGACAGATGCATCCACAGATAGTCCCATATGAAACGTCAGTGTGTCAGTATATCAGACATGTGAAAACTGGTCGGCCAATCCTTGACTTTTAGTCTTGGTGCGGTGGTCCAGTGGAAAGATGCCTGGTTGCTGATGCTATGCGGAGTTGCAGAATGGCGGTTCGATCCCGCGACCGGGAGATGGTGATCAACAAATTAAACTAACGGGTGCATCACTGTCGGCTAAGTTAGCACATGGAAATTGAAGCCGCACGTTGCCAGTGCGTCAATAAAATAAAAATACATATACTGCCAGAGCCGTGCTGGAGTCAGAGTACAATAGGCGTAAAAGCCTAGGATTGATTGTGACAGATGCATCCACAGATAGTCCCATATGAAACGTCAGTGTGTCAGTATATCAGACATGTGAAAACTGGTCGGCCAATCCTTGACTTTTAGTCTTGGTGCGGTGGTCCAGTGGAAAGATGCCTGGTTGCTGATGCTATGCGGAGTTGCAGAATGGCGGTTCGATCCCGCGACCGGGAGATGGTGATCAACAAATTAAACTAACGGGTGCATCACTGTCGGCTAAGTTAGCACATGGAAATTGAAGCCGCACGTTGCCAGTGCGTCAATAAAATAAAAATACATATACTGCCAGAGCCGTGCTGGAGTCAGAGTACAATAGGCGTAAAAGCCTAGGATTGATTGTGACAGATGCATCCACAGATAGTCCCATATGAAACGTCAGTGTGTCAGTATATCAGACATGTGAAAACTGGTCGGCCAATCCTTGACTTTTAGTCTTGGTGCGGTGGTCCAGTGGAAAGATGCCTGGTTGCTGATGCTATGCGGAGTTGCAGAATGGCGGTTCGATCCCGTGACCGGGAGATGGTGATCAACAAATTAAACTAACGGGTGCATCACTGTCGGCTAAGTTAGCACATGGAAATTGAAGCCGCACGTTGCCAGTGCGTCAATAAAATAAAAATACATATACTGCCAGAGCCGTGCTGGAGTCAGAGTACAATAGGCGTAAAAGCCTAGGATTGATTGTGACAGATGCATCCACAGATAGTCCCATATGAAACGTCAGTGTGTCAGTATATCAGACATGTGAAAACTGGTCGGCCAATCCTTGACTTTTAGTCTTGGTGCGGTGGTCCAGTGGAAAGATGCCTGGTTGCTGATGCTATGCGGAGTTGCAGAATGGCGGTTCGATCCCGCGACCGGGAGATGGTGATCAACAAATTAAACTAACGGGTGCATCACTGTCGGCTAAGTTAGCACATGGAAATTGAAGCCGCACGTTGCCAGTGCGTCAATAAAATAAAAATACATATACTGCCAGAGCCGTGCTGGAGTCAGAGTACAATAGGCGTAAAAGCCTAGGATTGATTGTGACAGATGCATCCACAGATAGTCCCATATGAAACGTCAGTGTGTCAGTATATCAGACATGTGAAAACTGGTCGGCCAATCCTTGACTTTTAGTCTTGGTGCGGTGGTCCAGTGGAAAGATGCCTGGTTGCTGATGCTATGCGGAGTTGCAGAATGGCGGTTCGATCCCGTGACCGGGAGATGGTGATCAACAAATTAAACTAACGGGTGCATCACTGTCGGCTAAGTTAGCACATGGAAATTGAAGCCGCACGTTGCCAGTGCGTCAATAAAATAAAAATACATATACTGCCAGAGCCGTGCTGGAGTCAGAGTACAATAGGCGTAAAAGCCTAGGATTGATTGTGACAGATGCATCCACAGATAGTCCCATATGAAACGTCAGTGTGTCAGTATATCAGACATGTGAAAACTGGTCGGCCAATCCTTGACTTTTAGTCTTGGTGCGGTGGTCCAGTGGAAAGATGCCTGGTTGCTGATGCTATGCGGAGTTGCAGAATGGCGGTTCGATCCCGCGACCGGGAGATGGTGATCAACAAATTAAACTAACGGGTGCATCACTGTCGGCTAAGTTAGCACATGGAAATTGAAGCCGCACGTTGCCAGTGCGTCAATAAAATAAAAATACATACATACAGACAGACAGACAGACAGGCAAGCAGGCAGGCAGGCAGGCAGGCAAATAACACCAACCACATTGTATCCTTAGTAAATATGGGTAAAAGCATGTACCGATCCTTAAGACAAAACGGTTCATTTATGAGTGAACGCGCCGTATAAATGGGGATATAGGCCTTATGCGTGTCAATTTCGACAACGCCAAAATCACAGGTAATCATGCAAGATAAGAAATCTAATTATCAGACCGCCCCAATTGCGAATGCCTCGTTAATAGTGATTACTAACGACAGAAAAGCGAGACGTTTGCGGGTGCTTCGGCTAACTCTCGTTATCACTCTCGTTATAGTGTCGTTATCCTAGTTAACCATATCGCTAACAGCCCTAATAACGATAGCTTCGGGAACATGGGCCCTGGCTCTAATCGGAGCCCGTCCCTTTTACCGCCTTCCATGAAGAGTGGCTTTATCACAGTGTGTTGACACAACAATTAGATCAAATTAGCTCGTCCCTTTAATTCACATTTCCAGAGTATCCAGCTATCAATCTGACTCCATATGACGTCATAATCTGCTAAGCGGCGTCTAGGACGACGTCATAATCATCACACCATAAATGATTATATATGGCCCGCCTTTAACCCTTAATAGCCCGACACATTGTAGGAATTGTATGTCTCTATTATTTAATAAACATGCTGTTGAATATTTTGAAAATAATTTGACTGGACGCTGTTGCTGCCATAGGCAGTAACAGCGCCCAGTCAATTTAGTTCCAAAATATTCCATAGATTACCTGTATAGTGTTCTGGAAATTGATAGTCAGCGATCCCAACACGAGCGAGGTGTGAGTGGAGCTTAGCTAGAGATGGACAGGGCATAGCTAAAATGGAACAGTCCATTGGTCTAAGGGGAGAGAGAATCATGTGCCTCAATATATACCTATCTACTAGGTATAGCTTTAGTGCAACAAATTATCCGTGCGAAAGAATTTTGAGTTGGTACTGCCTGGGTGGTTTGGATTGGGGCACTGTCCCCACTGCCACCCCTATCCCGGCCTAGATCCGCCGCTCTTGAAGATATACCACCATTAAGATTCAACTTTAGAGTTTAGACATCATGAGGCAGCTCACACTCAATAGTCTGCAACAGCACTTAGAGCTTTTCCAGCACCAGATTATTAGAGTCACATTGATACAATACCAGATTATTTAAATTACAGCCTGACCCAACCGATTAATGGCAGGCCGTCAACATTTAAGTCAGAACATCTAGATCATAAACCCGAATCTATCAATCATCAGAGTTGAAAGACGACTTCAGCTTATCACCATTCCCCACCCTCGCATGTCCCTGGCTAATAGGCGACAGAAGAATTGTAGTCTTGAATTGCAAGACTACGTAGAGGAAAACAAATGCTGCCTCTAGAATATGATTGCGAATCTCCTTGTGAGAACTACCTCTGTCGGTTCCATCTCATATGATAGCGCATCTGGATGGCTAACGGGTATGCGGTATGGTGGTGACCTCCCATATTTGTGTAACTCTAGAAGAGAGATTTGGAGACACATGTGAAGCTGAGACTAGCCACACATTGCTGCGTATCATGTACTTGGACAAATCATTGCCATCACTTGCTGCAGGAATAAAGGCGGTTAGTTACCAGAACATACAACTCCATCAAAGGAGAATCACAGAACTCCATACATATCAACACCTTCAATCGAGGCGCTAAGTGGCCGTCCAGGGTTGAAATGCCAACAAACGTGACCTGAGTACGTTACCTAACACAAATGGTAGGGTTTCATTACCGGTTATAACTTTGTCAAGCGAAAGACAGACACATCGAAAGATGTGCCTTGTTGATGAAAAGAGCTCTGTGGTTGCAAACAGGACAACTCCAACATAGTCAGCATACGCGCAGTTTCCTAATACAATCGCAATACTATTGAGCGTATGTAACCCCTTACTCTTAGGACTTTCAGCCAACCTAAACCCCTTACCTAAACTATACCAGTCATTCAAATTCGTCCATGAGCCCCCATCTGTATAGAGCAGAAACAAATGAAATATACGCATGCACTATAAAACAATGACCAATAATAGTGGTTGTTGCCTAGGGTACCTGAGATTCGGGTTGTCCCAAAGTCCAATAATCCCACAAGTAGGAACATATGCAATTGCTATATAATCAAAACTAACTGATCAGAACCACACTGCAAAACATAATTTGTATGATATAATGGCATTTAATAGCCATTATAGTGTACTGAAATATGTAATTGAACAATAAGAAGGATACTTTGGCATATGGTGACTTATGGAAGCCAATAGTATGGTATAAGCAATACAATGATCCAGCAAAAGGTGATCGTTATGGACAGCGTGACAGTACGGTATAGAGAACTAAATGACACGAAGAGAGGTGGTCATTATAACAGAGACAGTACCTTATAGTTAATCCAATGACACGACGAGAGGTGGTCGTTATAAACAGCAACAACACAATAGCAATAGCTAATCCAATAACACGGCAAAAGGTAATCCAATAACACGATGAGGGCTGGTCGTTATGAACAGTGACAGTACAATATAGGAAACTCAATGACACGACGAGAGGCGGTCGCTATTAACAGAAATAGTACGGCATAAGCAATCCAATGATCCAGTGAAAGGTGGTTGTTATAAACAGAGACAGTACCCTATAGTTAATCCAATGGCATGACGAGAGGTGGTCGTTATGAACAGCGCGACAGTACGGTATAGAGAACTTATAGTTAATCCAATGACACGACGAGAGGTGGTCGTTATAAACAGCAACAGGACAATAGCAACAGTTAATCCAATAGCGCGGCAACAGGTAATCCAATAACATGGCGAGAACTGGTCGTTATGAACAGCGACAGTACAATATAGGAAACTCAATGACACGACGAGAGGCGGTCTTTATAAACAGCAACGGCAGAATATTAATAGCACCAGGCTTGGTCACTACAACATCTCGTCTCACAAAATTACAATCTTCACAATTTGCTTAACGCGACGTCCCCGGTGTCAGCATCTTTGTTTTCTCAACATCTCATCCCGCCCAAAACTTCAAGCCAAGAACCCCGTCTCTTAGTTGCATCGCATTCTTAAAACTCCTCCACCTGACTCATGCCAAAACCCTATCATGTGAGCCCTAGGTGTGGTGTGGTGTGGTGCGTGGTTGCATGGTGACAATTGATGTGATCTTTAAGTTCAGAAATTTGGGCTATCATATAGAATAATCTTAGTTTCATTCCGCTGAAACTATCGCAACATTAAAATGTCAGGATGTAAAGTGTAGTGGGCACTAAATCGCCGACAAGTCGCCAGGATGACAGGCCAGGTTTGCTAGCTATAAACCCGCATGGCCAGTAACTGGACCCCAAATGAATGGGAATTTTATTAACACATGGCCGCATTTAATGGCTAGATGGATGGGGCGGTGGTTGGATAAATGGATGGTGGTGCGGTGGTGCGGTGACAGATTAAACATTAAAACGTTGAGTGGTATATTGATAAAGTAGAACGGAGTCGGACTAAACTACAGCGATAAATAGATAATTAAAGAAAACATCTAAAGGAAACATCTACAGCTGAATATAGATAAAATATTTACAGGTGGCTACACTTATGTTCATAACGTCATTGAAATTCGCAGCCAAGTCTTTCATATCACTCAGAAAGACCGCCCATTTTGATGGAGTGACGCATGTGATAAAGCATTCAATTAGGTTTAAAGGAGAACTAACCTCATCTCTCGATAGCTATTCAGGTGATCTAATAAGCCACTCATAAACTATGCAGGTAGTTTTAAGCTTTATATCATGCCTCAAACGAATGATATTCAGACTTTAGTAACTAAATGTTGGTACATTTCTACACCCTATGTCTAACAAGCAGAAGAGGACTATGTAACTATGTAACTATATAGTTTTCTGGAAATTGATAATCAGGGAGTTCAGAGGTCGATCGATCCCAACATGAGCGAGGTGTGGGTGGAGTCCATTGGAGAGAATCATGTGCCTCACTGTATACCTATCGACTAGGTATAGATATAATAAATTATCCGTGCAAAAAAATGCCGGGTCGCTCAGTCACAGAGGCGCCGGAATCAAATTTGAGGGGCGGGGAAGGCTTCACTAAAAGGGCATGCAGGATGGCATTGCCTGGAGGAAGATATGAAATAGGTGTCTCACCGGCCCCGGCCCCGTCTAGGGATACCCACCCACCTAACCACAAGAAAAAAAATTGAATGAAAGGTGCAGGCTTTAAGAATCATTTTCTTGCATTCCGAGTTTCTTATGATTACTGTATAAATGTTAGAGCAATGTTAAGCGAAGATCTTATGTATTCTTTGGTCAATTGAACCTATTCCCAATAGCCCTTTTCGGTTTTAGCTATGCCCCGCCCATCTCTAGCTAAGCTCCACCCACACATCGCTCGTGTTGGGATCGATCGATCTCTGAACACCCTGACCATCATTTTCCAAAAAACTACACATGTAAGCTGTTGAATATTTTGAAACTAATTTGACTGGGTGCTGTTGCTGCCTAAGCAAAGAATTACAAAGACATACAATTCATACAACGTGTCAGACCATTTGAGATTTGGTGACGGTCTATATGGAACCCTTTGTGACGTAATGATTATGACGTCATCATACACGCGCTGAACTGATTATGACGTCATATGAGGTCTGATGATGAATGGATACTCTGGAAAGGTGAATTCACAATGTATATAGACAATCAAGGATTTTAATCTCCTACATCTCTAAGTAATAAATATCATCCTCTTGGATTTTTGAATACTGTACTGTAGATTAAAACCCTTGATTGTCAATATATATACATAAACTAAACTTAATAACATATTTTCCATGCCATAGCTGTAGCATGATACATGTACCTGTACCTCTGTATTCACGCTTATCTGGAACACATTTGTTTCTGTGTTTTTCGGGTTTTTTGTTTCTCTATTTTCCATGAATATATATATAAGGGGTAAACTCACTATCATGGACCAAACCATATGTATGGAATGAAAATCTGACAGACGTGACACAGCATCACCGCGAGCGACATAACGATTTAATCATCATGTAACCACTCCAACATCATGCATCCGCATGGACAGAGAATCGAACCCAGAACCGACGAAAGTGCCACGCATCATAGAGCACAAACGCGCCCACCACACCAATGCCACAAGACAGTCTTACTTCGCTGGTGAGGCGTTCCCGAGGTGAGTTTCTGATACACAGTGGAATTCTGCGGTAGCTGATTTTAACCGTAATTACAGTAATGGACTAGCCAGGTTTTGTTTTATTTCTGAGCACAGAGGGTCACACAATACACTACCTGTACACACATCCAGTCAAACATCTCGCTACCATTAGATCATCGCTGATAACCGTCCAATCACCACGTAGCCAATCACAGGCTTGGGCTTTATTGGACCGAGTAAAGTTAACTTAGGTCTTATGTGGCTGGATAAAGTTGGCCTAAGTTATCTGGATGAACAATCTGGCTGAATAAGTTGACCTAAGCTGATCTTGCTGAAAGAAGTTGACTTAAGTTTAACTTTAATGTGGCTGGGTAAAGCTGACTTAAGTTATCTGGCTGAATAAGTTGACTTAAGTTGATCTTGAAGCAAATGTCCTCTGCTCCTCAATTATTAGAAGTGCAATGGCTCGCCTGGGACGGCGATAACTGTTGGTTAATTTCTTCTAGCAATGACAGCCACTGCTAATCTGAAGCCAGATAAACAACTGTCAGATGTGAGGCGGTAACAAACTTGACCAAACGAAATTGCTTGGCGGCCGTATTACTAAGTGTTAAATGATCAGGCGGCGTTTTTTATATTACTAAGAGTTAAATGATCAGAGCGGGTTTATTAGATTACTAAGTGTTAAATGATCAGTGCGAGTTTATTAGATTACTAAGAGCTAAATGATCAGGGTGGGTTTATTAGATTACTAAGTGTTAAATGATCAGGGTGGGTTTATTAGATTACTAAGTGTTAAACGATCAGAGCTGGTTTGTTAGATTACTAAGTGTTAAATGATCAGGGCGGGTTTATTAGATTACTAAGTGTTAAATGATCAGAGCTGGTTTATTAGATTACTAAGTGTTAAATGATCAGGGTGGGTTTATTAGATTACTAGGTGTTAAATGATCAGAGCTGGTTTGGTAGATTACTAAGTGTTAAATGATCAGGGTGGGTTTATTAGATTACTAAGTGTTAAACGATCAGAGCTGGTTTGTTAGATTACTAAGTGTTAAATGATCAGGGCGGGTTTATTAGATTACTAAGTGTTAAATGATCAGGGTGGGTTTATTAGATTACTAAGTGTTAAATGATCAGAGCAGGTGTATTAGATTACTAAGTGTTAAATGATCAGGGCGGGTTTATTAGATTACTAAGTGTTAAACGATCAGAGCAGGTTTATTAGATTACTAAGTGTTAAACGATCAGAGCTGGTTTGTTAGATTACTAAGTGTTAAATGATCAGGGCGGGTTTATTAGATTACTAAGTGTTAAATGATCAGGGCCGGTTTATTAGATTACTAAGTGTTAACCGATCAGAGCTGGTTTGTTAGATTACTAAGTGTTAAATGATCAGAGCGGGTTTGTTAGATTACTAAGTGTTAAATGATCAGAGCTGGTTTGTTAGATTACTAAGTGTTAAATGATCAGAGCAGGTTTATTAGATTACTAAGTGTTAAACGATCAGAGCTGGTTTGTTAGATTACTAAGTGTTAAATGATCAGGGCGGGTTTATTAGATTACTAAGTGTTAAACGATCAGAGCTGGTTTGTTAGATTACTAAGTGTTAAATGATCAGGGCGGGTTTATTAGATTACTAAGTGTTAAATGATCAGAGCAGGTTTATTAGATTACTAAGTGTTAAATGATCAGGGCGGGTTTGTTAGATTACTAAGTGTTAAATGATCAGGGCGGGTTTATTAGATTACTAAGTGTTAAACGATCAGAGCAGGTTTATTAGATTACTAAGTGTTAAACGATCAGAGCTGGTTTGTTAGATTACTAAGTGTTAAATGATCAGGGCGGGTTTATTAGATTACTAAGTGTTAAATGATCAGGGCGGGTTTATTAGATTACTAAGTGTTAACCGATCAGAGCTGGTTTGTTAGATTACTAAGTGTTAAATGATCAGAGCGGGTTTGTTAGATTACTAAGTGTTAAATGATCAGAGCTGGTTTGTTAGATTACTAAGTGTTAAATGATCAGAGCAGGTTTATTAGATTACTAAGTGTTAAATGATCAGGGCGGGTTTATTAGATTACTAAGTGTTAAACAATCAGAGCAGGTTTATTAGATTACTAAGTGTTAAATGATCAGGGCGGGTTTATTAGATTACTAAGTGTTAAACGATCAGAGCTGGTTTGTTAGATTACTAAGTGTTAAATGATCAGAGCTGGTTTGTTAGATTACTAAGTGTTAAATGATCAGAGCAGGTTTATTAGATTACTAAGTGTTAAATGATCAGGGCGGGTTTATTAGATTACTAAGTGTTAAATGATCAGGGTGGGTTTATTAGATTACTAAGAGTTAAATGATCAGGGTGGGTTTATTAGATTACTAGGTGTTAAATGATCAGGGTGGGTTTATTAGATTACTAAGTGTTAAATGATCAGGGTGGGTTTATTAGATTACTAAGTGTTAAACGATCAGAGCTGGTTTGTTAGATTACTAAGTGTTAAATGATCAGGGCGGGTTTATTAGATTACTAAGTGTTAAATGATCAGAGCAGGTTTATTAGATTACTATGTGTTAAATGATTAGGGCGGGTTTATTAGATCACTAAGTGTTAAACGATCAGAGTTGGTTTGTTAGATTACTAAGTGTTAAATGATCAGGGCGGGTTTATTAGATTACTAAGTGTTAAATGATCAGGGCGGGTTTATTAGATTACTAAGTGTTAAACGATCAGAGCTGGTTTGTTAGATTACTAAGTGTTAAATGATCAGGGCGGGTTTATTAGATTACTAAGTGGTAAATGATCAGGGCGGGTTTATTAGATTACTAAGTGTTAAACGATCAGAGCTGGTTTGTTAGATTACTAAGTGTTAAATGATCAGGGCGGGTTTATTAGATTACTAAGTGTTAAATGATCAGGGCGGTGTATTAGATTACTAAGTGTTAAACGATCATCAGGGTGGGTTTATTAGATTACTAAGAGTTAAATGATCAGGGCGGGTTTATTAGATTACTAAAGGTTAAATGATCAGGGCGGGTTTATTAGATTACTAGGAGTTAAATGATCAGGGCGGGTTTATTAGATTACTAAGTGTTAAATGATCAGGGCGGGTTTATTAGATTACTAAGTGTTAAACGATCAGAGCAGGTTTATTAGATTACTAAGAGTTAAATGATCAGGGCGGGTTTATTAGATTACTAGGTGTTAAATGATCAGGGTGGGTTTATTAGATTACGAAGTGTTAAATGATCAGGGTGGGTTTATTAGATTACGAAGTGTTAAACGATCAGAGCTGGTGTGTTAGATTACTAAGTGTTAAATGATCAGAGCGGGTTTATTAGATTACTAAAGGTTAAATGATAAGGGCGGGCTTATTAGATTACTAAGAGTTAAATGATCAGGGCGTGTTTATTAGATTACTAAGTGTTAAATGATCAGAGCGGGTTTATTAGATTACTAAAGGTTAAATGATAAGTGTGGGGTTTATTATATTACTAAGAGTTAAATGATCAGGGCGTGTTTATTAGATTACTAAGTGTTAAATGATCAGGGCGTGTTTATTAGATTACTAAGTGTTAAATGATCAGAGCGGGTTTATTAGATTACTAAAGGTTAAATGATAAGTGTGGGGTTTATTAGATTACTAAGAGTTAAACGATCAGGGCGGTTGTATTAGATCACTAAGTATTAAATGATCAGGGCGGGTTTATTAGATCACTAAGTATTAAATGATCAGGGCGGGTTTACTAGCGTACTAAGGACAGCAACAGTAGATAATATCTTATTTTATTACATGCATGAACTTTGTAACATGAAATTTGATGTCAGTACTTAGTATATAGTACATTCTTAATCTCAGTGTGGCGGCAATCTGTAAATAGGCATCGTGCACGTTGTGGTCGATGTGTATAACTTTATCTGCACCAGACAAGTACTTACTGTAAATTTAACTACTTTGCCATCTTCGATATGGACTTGGAGGGTCATCTTAATAATAACTGCCATCTACCAGTGAACTACACCATATCTATGAAAGGTAAGGGCCGAGAAGCTTCATTTTGGTTTCTGCCACAGTTTTCGGCGTCAGGAAGGTCATAGAGCATAGCGACATAGGCTCCTTCACCATTGACCTAACACATCCCCAGGAAGAAGACATCACACTCCATAGATATATCGCTTTCTCTCAGAGTTCTCCACTATACCCCATCTCTCTAATCATATTTATGCTCTCCTTCTATGACCACATCTATAGCCGCATTCAAGCCTGAAATGGACCGCCATCGGCAATGGATAACACCACTGTGCATAACACCTTGACACAGATAAAAACACGAGATACCAGTGATTGAGCATTAACTTGTTGTCCAATCACACATAGACGGATACTGAACTTCACACATAGATCATTACTGAGTCCAGTCACGCATAGATCACTACCGAGTCCAGTCACGCATAGATCATTACTGAGTCCAGTCACGCATAGATCATTACTGTGTCCAGTCACACATAGATCATTACTGTGTCCAGTCACACATAGATCATTACTGAGTCCAGTCACATATAGATCATTACTGTGTCCAGTCACCCATAGATTATTACTGTGCCCAGTAACACATAGATCATTACTGTATCCAGTGGCACATAGATCATTACTGTGTCCAGTGAAACATAGATCATTAGATTGTCCAGTCACACATAGATCATTACTGTGTCCAGTCACACATAGATCATTGCCATGTCCAGTCACACATTGATCATTACTGTGTCCAGTCACGCATAGATCATTACGGTATCAAGTGGCACATAGATCATTACTGAGTCCAGTCACGCATAGATCATTACCGTATCCAGTGGCACATAAATCATTACTGTGTCCAGTGAAACATAGATGATTAGTGTGTCCAGTCACACATAGATCATTACTGTGTCCAGTCACACATAGATCATTGCCATGTCCAGTCACACATTGATCATTACTGTATCCAGTCACACATAGAGCATTACTGTGTCCAGTAACACATAGATCATTACTGAGTCCAGTCATGCATAGATCATTACCGTATCCAGTCACACATAGATCATTACTGTGTCCAGTCATGCTTAGATCATTACTGTGCCCAGTCACACATAGATCATTACTGTGTCCAGTCACACATAGATCATTACTGTGTCCAGTCACACATAGATCATTACTGTGTCCAGTCACACATAGATCATTACTGTGTCCAGTCACGCATAGATCATTACTGTGTCCAGTCATGCATAGATCATTACCGTATCCAGTCACACATAGATCATTACTGTGTCCAGTCACGCTTAGATCATTACTGTGCCCAGTCACACATAGATCATTACTGTGTCCAGTCACACATAGATGATTACTGTGTCCAGTCACACATAGATCATTACTGTGTCCAGTCACACATAGATCATTGCCATGTCCAGTCACACATTGATCATTACTGTGTCCAGTCACACATAGATCATTACTGTGT
>CM067375.1:7169082-7184082 GCA_034401795.1 Chaetoderma sp. LZ-2023a
GCAACAGCAGCAGCAGAAGTAGCAACAGCAGCAGCAGAAATAGCAACAGCAGCTGAGGTAGCAACATCAGCAGAGGTAGCAACAGCAGCAGAGGTAGCAACATCAGCAGAGGTAGCAACAGCAACAGAGGTGGCAACAGCAGCATAGATAGCAACAGCAGCAGAGGTGGCAACAGCAGCAGCAGAAGTAGCAACAGCAGCAGAAGTAGCAACAGCAGCAGAGGTAGCAACAGCAGCAGCAGAAGTAGCAACAGCAGCAGAGGTAGCAACAGCAGCAGAGATAGCAACAGCAGCAGAGGTAGCAACAGCAGCAGAGGTAGCAACAGCAGCAGAAATAGCAACAGCAGCAGAGGTAGCAACAGCAGCAGAGGTGGCAACAGCAGCATAGATAGCAACAGCAGCAGAGGTGGCAACAGCAGCAGAAGTAGCAACAGCAGCAGAAGTAGCAACAGCAACAGAGGTGGCAACAGCAACAGAAGTAGCAACAGCAGCAGAAGTAGCAACAGAGACAGAGATAGCAACAGCAGCAGAGGTAGCAACAGCAGCAGAGGTAGCAACAGCAGCAGAAATAGCAACAGCAGCAGAGGTAGCAACAGCAGCAGAGGTAGCAACAGCAGCAGAGGTGGCAACAGCAGCATAGATAGCAACAGCAGCAGAGGTGGCAACAGCAGCAGAAATAGCAACAGCAGCAGAAGTAGCAACAGCAGCAGAGGTAGCAACAGCAGCAGCAGAGATAGCAACAGCAGCAGAGGTAGCAACAGCAGCAGAGGTAGCAACAGCAGCAGAGGTGGCAACAGCAGCATAGATAGCAACAGAAGCAGAGGTGGCAACAGCAGCAGAAGTAGCAACAGCAGCAGAAGTAACAACAGCAGCAGAGGTAGCAACAGCAGCAGAAGTAACAACAGCAGCAGAGGTAGCAACAGCAGCAGAGGTGGCAACGGCAGCAGAAGTAGCAACAGCAGCAGAAGTAGCATCAGCAGCAGCGGTAGCAACAGCAGCAGAGATAGCAACAGCAACAGAGGTAGCAACAGCAGCAGAGGTAGCAACAGCAGCAGAGATGGCAACAGCAGCAGAGGTAGCAACAGAAGCAAAGATGGCAACAGCAGCAGAGATAGCAACAGTAGCAGAGGTAGCAACAGCAGCAAAGATAGCAACAGCAGCAGAGATGGCAACAGCAGCAGAGGTGGTAACAGCAGCAGAGATAGCAACAGCAGCAGAAGAGGTAGTAGCCGCAGCAACAGCAGCAGCAGAAGCAGCAACAATAACAACATCATCATCATCATCATCATCATCATCATCATCATCATCATCATCATCATCATCACCACCAGCAGCAGAGATGGCAACAGCAGCAGAGATAGCAACAGCAGCAGAGGTGGCAACAGCAGCAGCAGAGACTGCAACAGCAGCAGAGGTAGCAACAGCAGCAGAGATGGCAACAGCAGCAGAGATGGCAACAGCAGCAGAGGTGGTAACAGCAGCAGAGATAGCAACAGCAGCAGAAGAGGTAGTAGCCGCAGCAACAGCAGCAGCAGAAGCAGCAACAACAACAACATCATCGTCATCATCATCATCATCATCATCATCATCATCATCATCACCACCAGCAGCAACAGCAGAGGTAGTAGTAGTAGCAGCAGCAGCAGCAGCGGCAATAGAGGTAACAGGAAGAGCAGCAGCAGCAACAACAGTAGCAGAAGCAGCAGCAGTAGGAGCAGTAGTAGAGGTAACAGCAGCAGCAGCAGCAGCAGCAGTAGTAGCAGAAGCAGCAGCAACAACATCATCAGCATTATCATCACCACCACCACCAGCAGCAACAGCAGAGTTAGTAGCAGCAGCAGCAGTAGTAGAGGTAACAGCAGCAGCAGTAGCAGTAGCAAAAGCAGCAGCAGTAGAAGCAGTAGTAGAGATAACAGCAACAGCAGCAGCAGTAGTAGATGTAACAGCAGTAGCAGATGTTTTTTAATGAGTAAGTTTAGTGGCAACATGTGCAGAACAGGAGCGATGTAAAATTAGCGAGAGAAACAGCATCAGGAGCGGGAACAGATGACGTCACAGTTATAAGTGTGTCCGCCGCCTGTAGCTAAAACACTGCTTATCCGATTTGGCTCAAATTTATCAGAGGAAAAGATCTTACCGTGAAAGATGATTTCCAAATGGTGCCTGTGATCCGGATAAAAGAATCCGGATTCAGATTCGGATTGGATCAAATTCTGGATCTATGAATATCTAAGAAACTACTGGTCTGATTTGGCACAGATTTTAACAAAAGAAATGGTGTGCCCGGACAATAGGGTGTCACAACTTTTATCATGATCCGACAGTTTAGAAAATCCGTACAATCCGGAAATTCCAAAACTTGGTACAATGTGACAGAAAAGGGAGGGCGAGTGATTGCAATCATAGACCGTGCTTGCTGAAGTAGCCACAATAGATAAAAGTAGTCACACCGTCGTCGTCATTGTCGTTATCATCGTCGTCATCATCTAATTAATTTTATCTGAAAATCACGCATTTTAATGCAAGTTACCTGGGCTGCCTCCTCATCATCTTCATATTCTGCACCACATCTTAACGGGCGGCGCCATCTCTCCGGCAAAAAGGGGCAGAGTTTATCAAACACTGGCACCAGGTACTTAGAATCAACATCTTTAGGATCCATGGGACCTACAAGGAAACATTGCGTAATGGGCATACTTGATCGAAGGGCGAGTTTAGGCGGTGAACAGGTTAGCTACTGAGTTACTAGAATAACGCCAAACGTCGACCGTTGCGCTCAAGTACGGACCTAACACTACCTCCAAGCAGCGCGCGTACATCACGCGAGCGTGTGGTTATGTACACTACACATTTTCATAATGGTAATGTTTCAACTGACCTCTCAATCAAGGATGCTTTAAAACTACCACTGAACTACACTCCTATAGAACACAGAAAACGTTTTTAAAACTCCCCATAACACATAGAGTCCATGAGCCAACCCCACAAAGATCTCTGAACAATCTGACTATCAATTTCCAGAAAACTATACAGGTAAGCTGTTGAATATGGCAGCAACAGCAGCCAGTTAAATTAGTTTCAAAATATTTAACAGCATGTTTATTAAATGGTAAAGACATACAATTCGTACATCAACGCTTAGTCCATCGTCATCAATTAAGCGTTCGTGACGAACTTATCTACGTCATTCATAACGTCCTGGTTATGACGTCATCCTACACGCCACGTAGTTGATTATGACGGCATATGATTGATGGATAAACTGGAAAGGCCCATTGTCTCTTGTGACATTGTTATTATGTACATCTGTTGTTGGTGGTAGATGAGAGAACAGATCATAGGATCTGTGCATATAGCGAACAAACAGATCTTTCACAAGCATCTGTCGTTCCTCTAAACTATCTAATGATGGCTTTAAGGAAATCTCACCTTATCGTATACAAACCATTCATGTGATAGAATTCGCCACCCAAATTCCATCACTGACATTTTAGCTTTTTATCGTGGCGACAACGAAAGATATTCAGACTTTAGTAGCTGATATATTTCTACAGACTATGATTGCTGTCATAATTTTAATTTTCAACCAATCAGAAAAAGCTTAGCGTGTGTGCCGCTATATATACGCTCAGTCATATAGGCGCCAGCTATAGTTTGACAACGTGGCATAAAAGCAATCATACGTGTAAGCTATTGAATATTTTGAAACTAATTTGACTTGAAATTGTTGCTGCCATAGGCAGCAACAACTTCCAGTCAAATTGGTTTCTAAATATTCAACGGGATGAGTATACATAATAACGAATGTAATGCACTGTTACTTACATGACATCGCACACTATCGCTTGAGGAGACAAAATGGTGGCGTTCACTGTTCAACATTCAAGCGATATTACAAAGCAGATAATTGTGATACAGATAAAGCAATGTGGCAGGATATGAATGATAAGGAATCCATAAACCATAATCTATCGGTACAATACAATATTTGAGAAGAGATTAGCATTCCTTTAAGACGTTGCAAGACGGAATGCTTGCCTTTCTCCGTTGCCAATAAATGCACTTATGCTATCACATCCAATGAAGGCATTCCTGGCTACGCGTTGTATGTATCTTTACAAAGTGCATTTCCAATAGACCTTTCAAGTTTTAGCTATGCCCCACCCATCTCTATCTAAGCTCCACCCACACTTCGCAGTGTTGGGATTGATCGATCCCCGAACGCCCTAACTATCAATTTCTGAAAACAGTACAGGTAAGCTGTTGAATATTTTGTAACTAATTTGACTTGGTGCTGCAGCAACAGTGCCCAGTTAAATTAGTTTCAAAATATTCAACAGCATATTTATTAAATAGCAAAGAATTACAAAGACATAATTCATACAACGTGTTGGAGTATTTGAGATTTGGTGACGGTATATATGGAACCCTTTGTGACGTAATGATTGTGACGTCATCATACACGCGCTGAGCTGCGTATGACGTCATACGAGGTCAGATGATGGATGGATACTGTGGAACGCTGAATTGCAGAAATATCCACATATCTCTAGCTCTGCTTTGTTCCCGTGCAGAAATGCATTCTGCCATTTATTTGCTGATTGAAGGAACGAGCAAGGACAGCAATGACGGTATTAGGTGATTATGACTAGCATGTAGGATTACGTAAGCCACAGGCTTCCAAAGGGCAAGACTATCACCACGGTACTGGACTAGTTTAACTTTAAACCTGTCTGCGCGGTAGTTAAAGTGACCGCACATTATGCCGACGCGATGGCGACGCGACGACGACACGACGCGATTTAGAAAATTGTTCAGATGTGCGTCAGAAACCAACGGCGACGCGACAAGCAAGCGACTGATCGCCTCTTTCAAATATTTCGGTCGCTTCAGAATCGCCAGCGCACGATGATAGTATTGACCAATGTCTGGGGTCGCTTTTGTCACGGTCTGTTGGATACGTAATGTACGCAAAATAAGTTAGTATATTAGCTCAACTTCAAACTTGTTCAACTACTAGTACCGATTGTGGAATCACGTTCTGCTACCTTTATTTAACATCTGCAAACGGTTTTCGAGCTATCCACCTTTCCGTGGGCCATAAAGTCCAATCAGAAATGTATGGGAAATTGCAAGATGGATTCTTGAACTGGAACTACGCCTAGAGTTATTATCAGATCATTACCATCCTTGGTCAGGATGTTATCCTTGTGGTTCCGCGGGTGTTGATTGATATTGCAGGCATACACCCAAGTGGAAGATCACCTCATCGGCCATAATTTACCAGTTTATGTTTTTGCCCGAAATGAACTCCCTTTCATCAGAAAAGGCCAAAGGACATATTAGAGGTTACCTACCCTGCGACACGCGTTCATGTTTCCATAACGAGTTGGCGCATGCACAAACTAACGGACACCGCTTGGGACTCAAAATTAGTTTCAAAGTTTCTTGCCAGAAATGAATTCGAGCATCCATTCACAACCCCACCCATCCATTCAACCGATCACCCATCAACCCACGCACTCACCTACCTATCCACACACCCATCAATTCATTCTTTTGTTAATACATCAGTTCATCACTACCTCGCCTCATAATGGTAAGAGAGAACTGTAATCGCGTCCTGCGTGCGTGTGTGCTTGTGTGAGTGCACGTGTGCGTGCGTGCATGCGCGCGTGCGCGAGCGAGTGAGTGAATGTGCGAATGAATGAACGAACGTTAACAATAGAAATATTAGCTTTTAACTCGCTAGTCTCTTCCTGTCGGTTAAGTGTGCGCTTGTTAACGCCGCAATAGCGACACGATGAGACTGGTAAGCGATAGGTAGTATAGGTAGCTATAGCGATCTAAAAATAGAGGCGTGGCTTCTACGAGAATACACTTCTAATGTATTGACCGGCCATCTTATTACGTCATCTCAACGACTAGACTGTTACACAGACTCCACTTTGGTGACCAGACATATCAGGACCCAGTCCATCTCCGTAGCGGATCATAAAAGGAACACTATGGGTTGTGTTGATTTTGGTATCATCTTAACCTCTGTATCACTAGATTAATGCAGACATTAAAATGGACTTGATCCACCCAGTGGTTCGTGTGATATCAATATCCACGCAATGTCAGCAAATTCTTGACCTCATTTTGTGTGCGACAGATTTGAATTCTACGACGAATTCAGAGGGACTATTTTTCTGTTAACTACTTGTCATACAGACAACTATATGCTTTATATCATCTCATTTTACGTGAATTATTATTGTCTGGTATGAGGAGAGTAGCTAGCGCTAGTGTCCTTTTTAAGTTTCAGTTCTCTCTACCCCCATATTCTGGTGGAAATCAATACGCCAATAGTAAACTCAATACATACGAGATACTTTTCTCGATCTCGAATCGAGAGATCTCGCGAGATACGAATGGTAGCGATAGCTGACGCCAGTTGTCGCCGTCGTGTCGGCATAATGTGCTGTAACTTTTCGGGGCACTTACACCTTTTTCTGCCAGCAAATCTATATAGAAATCTTCCTGTATCAGTCATTTTTAGGACATCCATTTCAATTTTTACATTATTAGGCTCATATTGCGCAGGCAGATGAAACACTATTTCATAGATGTTGCTTTCCTGGGCAGCTTCATAAAACACGTGCTGACTAGGTCTACCCTCGCGTGTGTGGTCATAATAGCATGATGTATGGCATTTAACATTCGCAGCAATGAGCTGGCAGTGGAATGGACCTTTCCAGAGTAATGACGACATATGACGTCATAATAAGCTAAGCGGCGTGTAGGATGACGTCATAACCATTACGTCAAAAATAATTCTATATGGCCTCTTTAACTTTTAATAGTCCGACACGTTGTAGGAATTGTATGTCTGTACTATTTAATAAACATGTTGTTGAATATTTTGAGACTAATTTGACTGGGCGCTGTTGCTGCCTATGTCAAATTAGTTTCAAAATATTCAACAGAATGTTTATTAAATAGACAAGACATACAATTCGTACAACAACGCTTAGTCCGTCTTTAATTATGCGTTTGTGACGTACACATCTATGTCATTCAAATGTCATTTATTATGACGTCATCCCACATGTCACGTAGTTGATTATGACGTCATATGATGGATGGATAAACTGAAGATCCATTCAGTCCCCAGTTAGGACAAGCAATAGAATCAACTATGGGGTCTGATATTTGAAACAAATAGCGTGTCTGAACATTGCATGCTGGGTGAATTAAACTATAGTTAAAGGGGCATAAGTGTAGTATTCTGTGTAATATATACCTGTTAGACGACTGACTATGATGCCAACTGTGATTGCAATGAATACACCCATGGCCGCGTAATATAAATATGAGATATCATAAAACCTCTCAAGTGCAGTCCTAGCAAATATACAAACACATACATAGGCAATGAATGAACGAACGAACGAACGAACGAACGAACGAACGAACGAACGAACGAACGAACGAACGAACGAACGAACGAACGAACGCACGAACGAACGAACGAACGAACGAACGAACGAACGAACGAACGAACGAACGAACGAACGAACGAACGAACGAACGAACGAACGAACGAACGAACGGACGAACGAACGGACAAAAGAGCGAACGAACAAACGAATGAACGAAGAACGAACGAAAGGACAAAAGAGCGAACGAAGAACGAACGAAAGGACAAAAGAGCGAACGAAGAACGAACGAAAGGACAAAAGAGCGAACGAAGAACGAACGAAAGGACAAAAGAGCGAACGAAGAACGAACGAAAGGACAAAAGAGCGAACGAACAAACGAACGAACGAACAAACAGAATGGCGGACGGATGGGCGGACGGACAGATGGATGAACGTACGAACGGATGAATGAACTAATGAATGGCTGCTAGATGGATGAATCAATGACTGGATGGATGAGTCGGTTCAAACAAACGAACCAACGAGCAAATGAACAATCAAATAAATGAACGAACAAATGAACAAAAGAACGAATGAATGAATAGCTGGATGGGTGGGTGGATCGATGGCTGGTTGGCTGGCTGGATGAGTGATTGAATAAGTGAGTTGGTTCGAAATAACGAACACATCAATGAATAAATGAACAAATAAATGACCGAACAACCAACCGAATGAATGGATGGATGGATGGATGGATGGACTGACGAACGAACGAATGAATGAACAGACGGACGGACGGAAGGACGGACCGAAGGATGGACGGATGAATAAATAAATTGTTAAGCGGATAGACGGATGGCTAGGTGGATGGGTGAATGGTCGGACAGATGGGTGGATGAATGGACGAACAAATGATTGATCGAACGAACGAACAAACGAATGGATGAACGAATGGAGTAATGGCTAAGCTGGTTGATGTTGTGAGTGAGTGAGTGAGTGAGTGAGTGATTGAGTGATTGATTGGCTGGGTGGAGGAATTGTGTGGTTGGGGGAGAAATGCGGAATGCACGAGAATTGTCGAATTGGTGTGTGCGCGTGTGCGTGCGTGCGTGCGTGCGTGCGTGCGTGCGTGCGTGCGTGCGTGCGTGCGTGCGTGCGTACGTGCGAGCGAGCGAGCGAGTATTTCTGTTAAATGCTAATCACGGTGGTAGTAGCACGTACAATATACATTACCTATCATGTATGATAGACACTGTGGTTGTTAAGGGAGTCATTGTAGTACTGCTAAACTGCTTGCCTGGTGGCGCCCGGATCAGGGGATGCAGGGTGGAGAATAGTCCACCTTTTGGGCAGTTTTCTGTAGGAGATGGTAAGTAGTGACGTTGACCACTGGTAGCGTAATGTCCAATCGCAATCCACATTGGTATAATGAAGCCAGCTATAGAGCCGACTATGAAGCCCTAAAATGTACAGAAACCGGTACTTAGCCACGAATCTAAACTTTATTATAAACGAAGACCGGTCAATATTTTGGAGCGAATTAGGCTTATACAGCAACATGTTGCTACCAAGTTTAAAAAAATCAAATTAGCCTTATAATATTCAGCAGCTCATAGACTATACCTTGTCAGTTAATATTATAATAATTCTATGTAAATAAATCATATGATTATTCAGACTAATTGGGTCGACTTGAAGAGAGTCAAGATTGCACTATATACAACGAACCTGGTAACAGATTAACTATTTCATGAATATGCTAATTTAACAAAAAGAAATCTGGCTATTTGACAAGATGTTCGGAAATCCGGAGACCTGTTTAAAAATCCTCATTTTTCGGATAATTCCGGAGAGATGGGCCATGTTAAATAATGAAATTATGTGTTCCTCCTGAATCTGTAAGATTCCTGCTTACTGACTGCAATATTAATGACCACGGGCAGGCTGATGTACATTACCTTATCATTGTATGATATATGTGTTCGTACATGCGTGTGCGTGCGTGGGTGCGTGCGTGCGTGTGTGTAAGCGAGTGTGTATGCGCGCGCGTGTGTGTGTGTGTGTGCGTGCGTGCGTACGTGCGTTCTGGTGCGATGTGAACAGCAGTCTGTTAAAAACTGATAATATCAAAATATAAGATAGTACAACATCGACAAAGAGCTATATATTCGCATTTGGAGAATTGGGGCGCGGCTCTGGCGGTCCGTGTCTGTCAATTTAAAATGCATCGCAATATCTTTGATAAATTCATAATAGTCACACTTACAATCCAGTTCGCACAAGGAAAGAAAGCTCCGAGAACTGTGCCTCCCATCACCCCACCCATTGACGTGCTGACGAAACTCATGGAAGCCTGTAAGCACAATGTACAGCGATACAATCCATGTTGATTGCCGGAGAGACATTGAGTATATAAACAAACAAGGTAAGTAAGCTATATATAATAAATATACGATTGAATATCACTATCACGTGATATGGGCATGGTTATTAGATTACTAAGCCTTAATGTTCAACTAGTATCATGTACATCCGAGATGTCCACTGCGCGAGATGTCCACTGCGCTAGATGTCCACTGAGCGAGATGTTCACTGCGGGAGATGTCCACTGTACAAGATGTCCACTGTGCGAGATGACCACTGCGCGAGATGACCACTGCGCAAGATGTTCACTGCGCAAGATGTCCACTGTGCGGGATGTTCACTGCGCAAGATGTCCACTACGCGAGATGTCCACAGAGCGAGATGTTCACTGCGCGAGATGACCACTGCGCAAGATGTCCACTGTGAAAGATGACCACTGCGTGAGATGTACAGTATGTGAGATGACCACTGCGCGAGATGTACACTACGTGAGATGTCCACTGTGCAAGATGTACACTACGTGAGATGCCCACTACGTGAGATGTACACTACGTGAGATGTCCATTGTGCGAGATGACCACTGCGTGAGATGACCACTGCGTGAGATGTACACTACGTGAGATGTCCACTGTGTGAGATGTACACTACATGAGATGACGACTGCGCGAGATGTACTCTACGTGAGATGTCCACTGCGTGAGATGTCCACTGTGTGAGATGACCACTGCGCGAGATGTACACCACATGAGATGACCACCACGCAAGATATACACTACATGAGATGTCCACTGTGCGAGATGACCACTGCGCGAGATGTATACTGTGTGAGATGCTCAGATGTCAACTGTGCAAGATATCCAGTGTCTGAGATGTCCACTGCATGAGATGTTCACTGTGCGAGATGTCCACTGCCCGAGATGTTCACTGCCCGAAATGTCCACTGCACAAGATGTCCACTGTGCCAGATGACCACTGTGCGAGATGTACACTGCGTGAGATGCCCAGATGTCCACTGTGCGAGGTATCCAGTGTCCGAGATGTCCACTGCACGAGATGTTCACTGTGCGAGATGTTCACTGCGCGAGATGACCACTGCGCAAGATGTCCTCTGTGAAAGATGACCACTGCGTGAGATGTACAGTATGTGAGATAACCGCTGCGCGAGATGTACACTACGTGAGATGTCCACTGTGCAAGATGTACACTACGTGAGATGCCCACTACGTGAGATGTACACTACGTGAGATGTCCATTGTGCGAGATGACCACTGCGTGAGATGTACACTACGTGAGATGTCCACTGTGTGAGATGTACACTACATGAGATGACGACTGCGCGAGATGTACTCTACGTGAAATGTCCACTGCGTGAGATGTTCACTGTGTGAGATGACCACTGCGCGAGATGTACACCACATGAGATGACCACCACGCAAGATATACACTACATGAGATGTCCACTGTGCGAGATGACCACTGCGCGAGATGTATACTGTGTGAGATGCTCAGATGTCAACTGTGCAAGATATCCAGCATCCGAGATGTCCACTGCATGAGATGTTCACTGTGCGAGATGTCCACTGCGCGAGATGTTCACTGCCGGAGATGTCCACTGCACAAGATGTCCACTGTGCGAGATGACCACTGTGCGAGATGTACACTGCGTGAGATGCCCAGATGTCCACTGTGCGAGATATCCAGTGTCCGAGATGTCCACTGCACGAGATGTTCACTGTGCGAGATGTCCTCTGCACGAGATGTTCGATGTGCGAGATGTCCACTGCACGAGATGTCCACTGTGCGAGATGTCCACTGCGTGAGATGTCCACTGCGTGAGATGTCCACTGCACAAGATTTCCTCTGTATGAGATGTCCACTTACCGAGATGTCCACTGCACGAGATGTTCACTGTGCGAGATGTCCACTGTGCGAGATGCCCAGATGTCCACCCGGCGAGATGTCCACTGCGTGAGATGTTCACTGTATGAGATGTCCACTGTACAAGATCTCCACTGTGCGAGATGACCACTGCGCGAGATGACCACTGCGCAAGATGTTCACTGCGCAAGATGTCCACTGTGCGGGATGACCACTGTGCGAGATGTCCACTGAGCGAGATGTTCACTGCACAAGATGTCCACTACGCGAGATGTCCACAGAGCGAGATGTTCACTGCGCGAGATGACCACTGCGCAAGATGTCCACTGTGAAAGATGACCACTGCGTGAGATGTACAGTATGTGAGATGACCACTGCGCGAGATGTACACTACGTGAGATGTCCACTGTGCAAGATGTACACTACGTGAGATGCCCACTGCCTGAGATGTACACCACGTGAGATGTCCATTGTGCGAGATGACCACTGCGTGAGATGACCACTGCGTGAGATGTACACTACATGAGATGTCCACTGTGCGAGATGACCACTGCGCGAGATGTATACTGTGTGAGATGCTCAGATGTCAACTGTGCAAGATATCCAGTGTCCGAGATGTCCACTGCATGAGATGTTCACTGTGCGAGATGACCACTGCGCGAGATGTTCACTGCCCGAGATGTCCACTGCACAAGATGTCCACTGTGCGAGATGACCACTGCGTGAGATGTACACTGCGTGAGATGCCCAGATGTCCACTGTGCGAGATATCCAGTGTCCGAGATGTCCACTGCACGAGATGTTCACTGTGCGAGATGTCCTCTGCACGAGATGTTCAATGTGCGAGATGTCCACTGCACGAGATGTCCACTGTGCGAGATGTCCACTGCGTGAGATGTCCACTGCGTGAGATGTCCACTGCACAAGATTTCCTCTGTATGAGATGTCCACTTACCGAGATGTCCACTGCTCGAGATGTTCACTGTGCGAGATGTCCACTGTACGAGATGCCCAGATGTCCACCGGGCGAGATGTCCACTGCGTGAGATGTTCACTGTATGAGATGTCCACTGCGCGAGATGTCCACTCTACGAGATGTCCACTGTGCTAGATGTCCACTGGGCGAGATTTCCACTGCGTGAGATGTCCACTGCACGAGATGTCCACTGGGCGAGATGTCCACTGCGCGAGATGTCCACTGCACGAGATGTCCACTGCATGAGATGTCCACTGTGCTAGATGTCCACTGCACGAGATGTCCACTGTGCGAGATGTTCACTGGGCGAGATGTCCACTGTGCGAGATGTTCACTGGGCGAGACGTCCGCTGAGCGAGATGTCCACAGTACAAGATGTCCACTGTACGAGATGTTCACTGTTCTAGGTGTCCACTGTACGAGATGTCCACTGCGGGAGATGTCCACTGCGCAAGATGTCCACTGCGGGAGATGTCGACTGCGCAAGATGTCCGCTGCGGGAGATGTCCACTGCGGGAGATGGCGGCTGCGGGAGATGTCCACTGCGGGAGATGTCCGCTGCGCAAGATGTCCGCTGCGGGAGATGTCCACTGCGGGAGATGTCCGCTGCGCAAGATGTACACTACGTGAGATGTCCACTGTGCAAGATGTACACTACATGAGATGCCCACTGCCTGAGATGTACACCACGTGAGATGTCCATTGTGCGAGATGACCACTGCGTGAGATGACCACTGCGTGAGATGTACACTACATGAGATGTCCACTGTGCGAGATGACCACTGCACGAGATGTATACTGTGTGAGATGCTCAGATGTCAACTGTGCAAGATATCCAGTGTCCGAGATGTCCACTGCATGAGATGTTCACTGTGCGAGATGACCACTGCGCGAGATGTTCACTGCCCGAGATGTCCACTGCACAAGATGTCCACTGTGCGAGATGACCACTGTGCGAGATGTACACTGCGTGAGATGCCCAGATGTCCACTGTGCGAGATATCCAGTGTCCGAGATGTCCACTGCACGAGATGTTCAATGTGCGAGATGTCCACTGCACGAGATGTCCACTGTGCGAGATGTCCACTGCGTGAGATGTCCACTGCGTGAGATGTCCACTGCACAAGATTTCCTCTGTATGAGATGTCCACTGCACAAGATTTCCTCTGTATGAGATGTCCACTTACCGAGATGTCCACTGCACGAGATGTTCACTGTGCGAGATGTCCACTGTACGAGATGCCCAGATGTCCACCGGGCGAGATGTCCACTGCATGAGATGTTCACTGTATGAGATGTCCACTGCGCGAGATGTCCACTCTACGATATGTCCACTGTGCTAGATGTCCACTGGGCGAGATTTCCACGGCGTGAGATGTCCACTGCACGAGATGTCCACTGGGCGAGATGTCCACTGCGCGAGATGTCCACTGCACGAGATGTCCACTGCATGAGATGTCCACTGTGCTAGATGTCCACTGCACGAGATGTCCACTGTGCGAGATGTTCACTGGGCGAGATGTCCACTGTGCGAGATGTTCACTGGGAGAGACGTCCGCTGAGCGAGATGTCCACAGTACAAGATGTCCACTGTACGAGATGTTCACTGTTCTAGGTGTCCACTGTACGAGATGTCCACTGCGGGAGATGTCCACTGCGCAAGTTGTCCACTGCGGGAGATGTCCACTGCGCAAGATGTCCACTGCGGGAGATGTCCACTGCGCAAGATGTCCACTGCGGGAGATGTCCACTGCGCAAGATGTCCACTGCGGGAGATGTCCACTGCGCAAGATGTCCGCTGCGGAAGATGTCCACTGCGGGAGATGGCGGCTGCGGGAGATGTCCACTGCGGGAGATGTCCGCTGCTCAAGATGTCCGCTGCGGGAGATGTCCACTGCGGGAGATGTCCGCTGCGCAAGATGTCCGCTGCGGGAGATGTCCACTGCGCGGAACAGAAGCAGAGGATCACGTGCAATCAACATGAACAATAAAACACAGGAAGAGAAAGGTATTAATGAGTTAATAGTATTTGAAAGACTTGAGATGAGAAACCTGCAGGACAATAACCTAATACCTAATCTCAGAATATGAGCAGAAGTACAAGACTAAAATCTGCACTAAGCACCCTGAACAAAACAATAAATAATAATTTATTCCGGAAACAAGTCCATATACAGTAGGTAGCTTTATTAAAAAGAAGAAAAAACTGCACGTCCATAGCTATGTGCTCGTTAAGCGATGGCGTATTTCCGGGTTCAGCTCGATTGTTAAGTACACAAAACAATGGTTTTGCTTAACAACAAATGATGACGTCATAAACACGCACTCATGATGTAATAAAGCAAAATACACTCTTCCGGGCTGCGAATCACGCGCA
>CM067375.1:7186582-7198082 GCA_034401795.1 Chaetoderma sp. LZ-2023a
CCGCTTAGCTGATTATGACGTCATATGACGTCAGATTAATAGATGGATACGCTGGAAAGGTGAATTTAGACATGGCAAGGTATACTGTATACTTTGTTTTTACACTTACCACAATTACGGTTATCTACACTCAGGATGTCCCGTGAATTTATTCAGTGTGCTTAGAATTGGCCAGATGCCATCACAGTGAGCTACGTGTGTTTAGGATCTGATGACGTCACAATGAGTTATGTGTGTTCAAGATCACATGAAGTCATTGAGTTATAACTGGTCATGGGCAGATGACGTCACAGTGAGTTATGGGTGTTCAAGATCAGATGAGGTCACTGTCAGATACTGGTGTTCAGGATCAGATGACGTCACAGTGAGCTTAGTGTGTTCAGGGTGTTCAGGACCACATGGCGTCACAGTGAGCTATGGGTATTCAGGATCAGATGAAGTTACAGTGAGATATGGGTGTTTAGGATCAGATGACGTCACGGTGAGCTATGGGTGTTCAGGACCACATGACGTCACAGTGAGCTATGGGTATTCAGGATCAGATGATGTTACAGTGAGATATTGGTGTTCAGGATCAGATGACGTCACCGTGAGCTATGGTAAGCAACTACTCTTCATGTCCAAATCTTCAAATCTGCGTGTCCTAATTGGACGTATCTTGGCTTATTCTTCTGATCATTGCACTGGTTTCAGCCACACCGGCAAACCCAGTCTAATTGACTATATGTTAGCTTCTACCAATATTTTATATAAAATAGAATGTTTCCATGTAAATAATCCCAACCATTTCTCTATCCATTGTATATTGAAGATGGTACTCAGTACCGGTATATATGAGCACACACTAAGTGATACTCCTAATCCTCCCTGCTCTAAAGTATGGGTGGGGGGGGGGGGGGGAGAGATGGTGAAAAAATTTTGAAAGCAATGTCAGATCTTAGAATCAAGTAAAAATCGACAACTTTATGACATTGCCTACAATCGAACCACGTACTAAGCATTGATGCTGGAAAGCGTGTGAAAGCAAAACCTAGAAAGATTGCTTATAAGATGAAGAATCACTGGTTTGACCAGGATTGCAGAATTATGTTTAAGGATCTCAGAGGTATGGCACGTAGAATTCATGAAGCGCCATCAGATACCATTTTATTAAATAAGTTTCGATATTTGCGGGAAAAAATTCAAAGACAAATAGCAAAAAAGAAGTACATCTTTAAGCAGCGAATCTTGGATCCAATGGAATCATTACAGTTAAAAAACCCTAAGACATTTTGGAAACTGTATTATGAACTCAAAGGTACAAATAATAATTCTAACGGAAATTCAATTTCCTGTACAAAATGGGTGTCACACTTTAACAAACTTGTTAATAGGGTTCCAAAACACGTCGATTTAGACCTTGAAAACACAATAGACAATTTTATTCAAACCAATAGAAATAAACATTTTTAACGATCTTAATTTTACTATTACAACTTCTGAGATCTCTCGGGCTATTTCTTTTCTTAAAAACGGCAAAGCGAGTGGATTTGACGAGATCTTAAATGAAATGTTAAAGGCAAGGCACACTCGACTTTTACCAGTTCTGCACAAATTGTTTAACTCCATTCTGAGCTCTGGTCAATTTCCTATGCAATGGCGTTGTTATCTACTTTCACCTATACACAAGAAGGGCGAGGTTTCGAACCCTGAAAACTACAGAGTTATAGCCATAAGTAGCAATTTATACAAATTATTTTGTAGTCTTCTGCTATATCGATTAATAAAATTTGCTGAAGCAAACAAACTAATCCCACAATGCCAAATTGGTTATAGGAAGAATGCAAGAACAGCAGACCATATTATGACTTTGAAATCAATTATTGACAAATATGATAATGCTGCTACTAAGAAAAATATATTTTGTTGATGTCAAGTCAACCTTTGGCACAATCCCTTGAAGCAAACTAATGTATAAATTACTACAAGCTGGTATTGGTGGCAATTTACTAACTGTCATTGAAAGTATGTACTCTGATGTGAAATATGCAGTCAAAATGAATGATGGGTACAACAATGGTTTTTCATCCTCAGTTGGTGTCAAATAAGGTTGCGTACTTAGCCCACTTTTATTCAACATCTTTCTATGTGATTTCTATTGTACTATATATGATGACGTAAGCAGGTGATTATTACGTCACCGTGTTGATAGTTGACGTACCTGAGAGAGCCACTGAAGATGCAGGCCAGAAATAGTCCAGGAATCCCGGGATAGTCCAGAACCTCGAGCACAAAGTACGGAACCAACTGCGAGAAAAAACATGCAATGACGTCACAAAATACGATAACATAATTGATGTGATGTACATAAAGGTAAGATGACATTGCACACTCGGCAGTCTTAGCAGACATTATGTCAACATATTTAGCTTACTACTTATAGAGGATGTTAATCATTTGACAATTGATTATAGTACAACTCTTCCGAAGCCTTGGATGGAATTCAACTAAATTTGTATGCGTGTTACCCGTATGAGTGTGGGCTGCAAGAGTACATTTACATTTGGCTCCGGCCCGGGGGTTGGGTGGGCGGGGTGGGGTGGGGATTGGGGGGGGGGGGGGGGGGGGGGGGGGGGGTTGGGAGCGGTCAAAAGATCAAATTTTAACGTATGGATATTGATTGTAACGAAACTCCGAAATTATTGGACGTAATTCAACCAAATTTGGTAAGTGAGTTACCCATAACAGTGTAGAGTGCAAGAGCACAATTACATTTCTCCCCGCCCAGGTGGTGGGGTGGGTCAATAGCCCAAGAAGTTGATTGTAGTACAATTCCTCCGAAACAGTTATACAGATGTCCACCAAATTTGGTATGTGAGTTACCCATATGATTGCTGGGTGCAAGTGTAAATTTCCATTTGGCACCACCCCAAGAGGGTGGGTGGGGGTAAAAAAGCTAAGACATTGATTGTAACGCACATCCTCCGAAACCATTGAATGGAATTCAACCAAATTTAGTATGTGAGGTACCCAAAATGATTACAGAGTACAAAAGGTCATTTACATTTGGCTCCGTCTCCAGGCATGCCATGGGTGGTTGGCTGGGGTGGGTCAAACGGTCAAAGCGGTGAACATTGGGATTTGTGATGACGCATCACCGACTGAGAAATCTAGTTAATCGAAATAATGTCACTTCAATTTAACTCACAATCTGACGTCACGAGTAGATCAAAGAGGCAGGGCATGTAGGTAAACAATCTGACGTCACAAGTAGATCAAAGAAGCACGGCATGTAAGTAAACAATCTGACGTCACAAGTAGATCAAAGAAGCAAGGCATGTAAGTAAACAATCTGACGTCACAAGTAGATCAAAGAGGCAGGGCATGTAGGTAAACAATCTGACGTCACAAGTAGATCAAAGAAGCAAGGCATGTAGGTAAACAATCTGACGTCACAAGTAGATCAAAGAAGCAGGGCATGTAGGTAAACAATCTGACGTCACAGGTAGATCAAAGAAGCAGGTGATGTAGGTAAACAATATGACGTCACAAGTAGATCAAAGAAGCAAGGCATGTAGGTAAACAATCTGACGTCACAAGTAGATCAAACGAAGAAGGGCATATATTTTTCTGCATGAATTTGATATTTTGCTGATCTAATTACAGATCATTGTTAGTGGCAAGAGGGGTGGGGTGGGGGATTTGACCAAGACAGTTACTGTCAGTGGCAAGAGGGGCGGGGCGGGGTGGGGGGATTTGACCAAGACAGTTAGTGTTAGTGGCAAGGGGTGTGTGATTTGAACAAGACAAATGCTTACTTGATTGGCATTATCCACCCAGCCAGCAGCCATCGGATCGCATCCTTTCTGCGCATAGTAAGCGAACATGGCTACTCCGCCCAGGCACGCTAACACCACCAGCAGAATGATGCCGAATATTTTAATGAGCAGTGCCCTGTGAAAGTACCAATATGCGAGGGCCAGGTGAGGTGGTTACGTACAAGAAAGTGTGCCAGTAAAAGATGCTAGCTCTCAAAGACAGACTGCCCTTTAAGCCTTTAACACTCATATCAGGCAAACACGGCTTCTGCAGTGGTCTTAAGAAATGCCCATTTGCAGATCAAGAAGACTATTTTTGAAAGTTTACTACTGGAATGACTGGCTCGATAACCGAGCCAGTCATTCCAGTGGTAAATTTTCTAAAATAGTCTTCTCTTGGTCTGCAAATGGACATTTTCTATGAGAAAATTGAAATTTTCATGAACAAATTCGAGGGTCGAAGGATTAAGACAGTATGGTTAGTAAACACATATACAACAACAGTTCCCCTTTAAAATAGGGAAAGTACATTAGCTGATCTGTTAGTGGTACCCTCGTAACAAATCATGCAGGTACTCGATGCTATTGTCACTAGCGGCAATTGAGGAATCCAGTTCTAGCTATGCCCCGCCCATTTCTAGTTAAGAGACGCTTTGTCCGTGTTGGGATCAATTGATCCCTGCAATGGATCTTAAGACAAGCTGGTCAAGAACATGTCTTTAAAAAGGCATCTGGTTAAACAAACAAGATACCTGAAAACTCAACTTTATTACACCCATGTCTTCCATATTGTGACGTATGGGGTGGGGATGGGGGTGGGGGTGGTGTGTGTGTGTGTGTGTGTGGGGGGGGGGGGGGTTATACTAGCTTATCTACATTCAGTAGACGTGTCTGTACGTTACTTTTTAGCCGCAGCTAGAGTAGGCAGTGATGCGTATCGCTGTATAGCGACCTGACTCAACCCTAGATGCGCCGTCATATACACAGAGGCCCCGAACACCAGGCTCCAAAATGACTGCCTAATCGTCGGATCTGGATTGAAGCTGGAAAAAAATATTAGATGGATGGATGGATGGATGGATAGATGGATGGATGGATGGGTGGGCGGGTGGGTAAATGGATGGGTGGAAGGATGGACGGACGGGCAGATAGATAGATAGATAGATAGATAGATAGATAGATAGATAGATAGATAGATAGATAGATAGATAGATAGATAGATAGATAGATAGATAGATAGATAGCTGGCCGGCTGGCCGGATGGATGGATGGGTAGACGGCCAGATGGACGGATGGACTGAGGCCTAGGCGGATGGACGGACTGACGCCTAAACAGATGGGCAGAGTCGGACGGATGGATGGATGGATGGACGGATGGATGGATGGACAGACTGACGGGCTGGTGGACAGGCAGGCACGCGGGCAGGCATATAGGCAAGCAGGCAGACGTCAGTTTTATGATGCAAGTAAGCGTTATGAAATTGGAATCACGTAATCACGCCATGATTTATCGGGGAATTCCCTCTTTTTTACATGATTCATATTTGGCCTAGTCATGCTGCTACTATTAGTCACAAAGTTATCTTGTATCAAATATCCCGAGGCGCAATGGCAATACAGATAAATACGCCAAATCTGTTTGCACATAAATATCTCAATATTATGTTTCATACACTCGTTATACACCAGTATCATCAAAACCACCACCACTAACAATACAAGAAAACTATACAGGTAAGCCGTGGAATATTTTGACACTAAATTGACTGGGTCCTATTGCTGCCTATGGCAGCAACAGCGGCCAGTCAAATTATTTTCAAAATATTCAACAACATTTTTATTAAATAACAAAAAACATACAATTCGTACAACGTGTCAGATTATTAAGCATTTAAGATGGACTAAATCGAGTTAGTCATGACGTCATTATTATGACGTTATCCTATGCGTCACTTAATTAATTACGACGTCATATGACGTAATATGATGGATAGACAACCTGAAAAGGCCCATTAGCAAGTGATATTAATTACCCTCGCTCCGTCAGAGGATGAGTGTATTGTATTCTGGTCTATGTGCGTTCGGGATGGCAAGGGTCTACAATCTATGATTGGCCTTGTTAAAATGTGACCTATAAATACGGGTGCTCTCTTAATACAAGTGGTCCATCCACGCATTAACAATTGGTATTAGCCCTGTAATGCTCAATTTGCTCATGTCAATTTCAATAGAGGGATCCATTTCTAGGTATGCTACGCCTATTTCTAGCTAAGCTCCACCCCTTTTTTAGCGGGTTGGAATCGATGTCTATATATACGCTGAATAATGAATTCCCAGACTTCCAATTTCAAGGTAACTATACAGGTAAGCTGATGACTATTTTGAAACTAATTTGACTGGGTGCAACGAAAACCATGAATCGGCGTAAATTTGAGCCGAAATTATTTCATGGTAGATAGTTTTAAATCTCACTACTCCGTAAGCGTATGCCTCTACCTAACCACATTATAATGGGGGCCATACGGCGAATATGTAACTACCTACGATGAGATTACTTGATGGTAGAATTGTGCAAAAGCCCTAGCTCATATTGAGTTATATACATCCATATATTAAAAAAATTATTACAAATCGAGAACAGACATTCTGATACCGAATATAGTAAATTGTTGGCACTTGACAACTGTCCGTGGCTACTAAATTGAATATTACGAAATTACGTGGTAGAAAACTCAAGATTCATTAGCTTGTTCATATCGCTATCTAACCATATCGGTGAAATTATGTGGCCAAACCTATTGCAGACAGGTAATAGTAGGGCATTGAAAACCTACAGATCTGACAAAATTGAAACGAATTTACGCGATGAAATCGTATACTACGAAATTACTCCACGGTTAAATTTCTTTAAATTCCCAATATAACTATCGTATTCAAATCACTCTACGTCTATGTGAGCGAAGTTCTGGAGCTGACCATATTACATACAGACAGTAGGGCACCGACAAGCACGAAAACCCCAACATTTAAGCCAATTTTTGCCTAATAAAATTATTTCATCTAGAATTTGTTAGATTCGGAATATACCTAGTATATTAAGGCTCAAGTCCATGTAGGTGAAATTATGGGGCTAAACATACTACAGACAATAGGGCACTGAAAACTGTGAATCACCGGAGATTTAGCAAATTTTTGGTATGAAATTGTGCACTACGAAATTACTTCATGGTAACACTTTTTTAACCTCAATCCATTAATTCACTAGCATATTGATATACCTATCTAACTATCTAACTGGTTGAAATTATGTGGCCGAATTTCCTGTAGACCTTTTTAACTTAGCACATGCATAGGCCTACACTTTCGGTTGATTTCTGTGTTCAACAATCTGCTACAATATTATTGACAGCAGTTTTGACTGGAAATTTGGAACATTGGTAGTCTATCAATACTGCTACAAAATTGCATTGGCCCTACATGGATTTATTCCCACGGATGGATTATAGACAAAAGGATACTACTGATAATCACACATCCATTATTCAGTCGTATCCCGCGAGTTCTCTTTTGATACGAGATCGAGAAATATATCTCGTATGTAGGGGCTAATGAGTAGCCATTGACGTAGAGATTTCACGAGCCAGTGTTGCTTTTACAGTCTGCTACGGAGATAGACTGGGTCCCGGTCTGTCTGGTATCTGAAGTTGAGTCTGTCTAACAGTCTAGTCGTTGTGATAACGTAAGAAGATGACCGGTCATTACATTAGAGGTGTAGTTTCGAAGAAGACAAGCCTTTATTTTTAGATGGATCCATTATTGTTAGCGAACTCTGTCTACTTTTTCGCCCTCTACAATATTATTATGCATGTTTTTCTTTTGAAATTTACCACACACATAGTACGCCGCCTCAAGACTGTCTGTAACAAGTCTGTAATTTTCACCCTATCTCGAATGCAACAAATGTGAATCATTCTATGATACAATACGGGAAAGGTTAAACAGACATGGTACATCATCGTCGTCCTCATAATTTATTAACCCTGTATTAGGCCTACCTAAATTGAGTCAAGAATATGAAGAAGAAAATTTTGGTTATTGAGTGCCTATTTGCAGGCCAATAGACGACTGTTTTGAAGAGTTACTATTGGAATGACTGGCTCAATTATCGAGCCAGTCATTTCAGTGGTGAATTTTCAAAAACGATCTCTTGACCTGCAAATTAACATCCTCAAGATCACTGTAGAGGCCGGTTTTGGCGGCCTCCTCATGAAAGGGTTAAAATACATTAAGAGAAGATGATAGGCTTACATGGGCAGTCGTTGTCGTTGCAATACTTAATACAGGTCTATGATAGCAACAAGTAGGTGGGTAGGGTGGGTGGGCTACCAGTCAAAGTATTAAAAAGATATTCGTATAGTTGTCTTTATCTGAGATATTGAAATTTTGGTGTTAAACATTCTAAAGGATTTTGTTAGAAAAACACACAATTCTGCCCGAGTAAGTCACATCTTGGTGGCGGTTGCTTGAAATGACTTCCATAGGCCTAACGTTAGTCAATCGGTCACTGAATCCGGATGGTATATTAATACATTAATACCGCGCTGGTGTTGGTATCGATGGATCTCTGAGCTTCTTGACTATCAATTTCCAGAAAACTATACAGGTAAGGTGTTGACTATTTTGAAACCAATTTGACTGGGTGCTGTTGCTGCTTGTGGCAGTAACATCGCCCAGTTAAATTAGTTTCAAAATATTCACCAGCATGTTTTGTAAATAGCAAAGACATACAATTCGTACAACGTGTCGGACTATTAAGCATTTAAGACGGTCTAAATTGAGTGAATCATGACGTCATGATTATGACGTCATCCTATACGTCACGTCGTTGAGTATGACATCATATGAAGTAATATGATCGATAGACAACATGAAAATGTCCATTAGCAAGTGGTGTTAATTATCCTCCCTCCGTCAGAGGACGAGTACATTGTATTCAGGGCAACAATCCATGATTGGCCTTGTTAAAATATGTGACCTATACATATGGGTGGTCTCTTAATACAAGTGGTCCATATTGTGTGGGCCACGCATTACCAAGTGGTATTAGCCATGTAATGCTCAATTTGCTCATGACAATTTCAATAGAGAGATCCATTTCTAGGTATGCCACGCCTATTTCTAGCTACGCTCCACCCATGTTTGCGTGTTGGAATCGATGTATATAATAATGAATTCCCAGACTTCCAATTTCAAGGTACCTATACGCGTAAGCTGACGACTATTTTGAAACTAATTTGACTGGGTGCTTTTAAAGGCTTGCTGCCTCTGGCCGCAACAACGCCAGATCAAATTAGTTTCAAAATATTCAACACGATGTTGATTAAACAGTAAAGACATACAATTCGTACACTTGCGGGACTACAATGTTCATGACTGAGCTCGATACGCCATTCATTTACACATTTTGGATTGTGACGTCAGCCTGTATATGAAGTAATTGATTATGACGTCATATCCTTCAGTTACAGATCGAACCCAGCCATTATCATAGAAAATGACTGTTGAATAAATAGCAAAGACATACAATTCGAACAGCGTCTAGTTAAATTAGTTTCAAAATATTCAACAGCATGTTGATTAAATAGTAAAGACGTGCAATTCGCATACTTGACTGGCTATTCAATGTTCCTGGTGGAGCTAGATACGTCATTCATTACACATTTTGATTGTGACGTCCAACTACATCTGACCTAAATAATGATGACGTCATATACAGAAAAATCCATTATCATAGAAAATGTCCTATGTCTAATTGCCGTCCAAGAGACCATTGTGGTTTTTCTTTTGCAATTTACTACTGGAATTACAGGATCGGTTATCCAACCAGTCATTCCAGTGGTAAACTTTCAAAACAAGTTCTCCGGTGAGTAGCTAATGCAAATGGACATTTCTCACGATCACCGCAAGAAGTCATTTGTGGTCAGTTTGATAGAGTGCTAAAGTGGACATATAAGTTCCGTTGGCTGTTTATTAAAATAATTAAGCGGTCACCGCCGCGCAAACTCTATTACAGTCGGACCAGAACAAATAAGAGAACTCGCCATGAATCACGTGCATGAAGATAATAATTATGAGATATCCAGCAATCTAAAAATAGAGCCGTGTCTTCGCGTCGAGAATTATTTGATCTCGTATCGATGGAGATCTCGCGAGACACAGCCCCACAATCCCCTGCGCGAAATGTCCGCGCCTATAGGCAATTCTAGCCAGCAATAAATAGAAGCGTGCCCGCTGGAGCGGGCACGCAATGACGATGGTGAGCGCCGCCGCCGCCGCCGCCGCCGCCGCCGCCGCCGCCGCCGCCGCCGCCGCCGTCGTCGACGACGAGGCAATTTACCAAGTTATCCATAGATCATCACGTTACGCGTGTGGTTCGCTTTAGATTTAGCATACTTTAAGAGATTTATTTGGCATTTTTCTATTAAATTATTGTTCTCGTACCCCCATATTTCCGAGCCATCTAGCAAAATGGGAGCAATTATTGTGTTGAAAAGTAGTTTGTAGCTCAATCGGTCCGTCATGTTCTTTAATCTTTCTCATTTGTGTATATATAGTTTGTATGGAATTATGCGTTTTACATAAGGATTTGGAAAAAGAGCCATTTGCTTTTAACCCTTTAACCATTGAATTTACTTTAAAAAATTCAATTTTCCCATTAAAATGTCAATTTGCAGACCAAGAGAAGACTTTTTTTTTTATTTACCGCTGGAGTGACTGGCTCGGTTATCGAGCCAGTCATTCCAGTGGTAAATTAAAAAAAAAGTCTTCTCTTGGTCTGCAAATGGACATTTCTCAAGACCACTGGGGAAGCCGTTTTTGGCTGATATGAGTGTTAAAGGGGTAATATGATGTATAAGTATAGGTATTCATTCACGGATTTCAGTTCTTGCCCAACATATTTTTAAATCGGGATAGTTTTTTAATTTACGCTTTGAAAAGAGCACCACCTTTGTTTTAGAGGTGTAGGCTTTTCAAGGTGGATGCAAATCAAACAATCCTAATACTTTATTATTGCAGTGCTTATTAACAGACAGTTCATTGTAGGCCTACTTCACTGCATTAGATCAAGCAAAAACCAAGGGGTTCTCAGTGATTTCGTCATCCTAATACTATGCGCTTAGATTAACTTGGACATTTTGGTTAAATTATCATTTGGTCTCAAATACCAGATAGCCGTCAAAATTCTAAATGGCCGCCAAAATGACTGTAATTAGCTTTATTCTGCCTGTTATTTGATTACTATAATTTCCCGTTCTCATAAATCATAAGAGTTTGAATGGGATATCTCCAAGCAATTGCTGACAGACGATTAAGAGGTGGGGTCTACAAGCACTTGCTCACACACGATTAAGTCGTAATATCTACACGTACTTGTTGACACGCGGTTAAGTCGTGATATCTACACGTACTTGTTGACACGTGGTTTAGCCGTTATATCTACAAGTACATGCTGACACGCGATTTAGCCGTGATATCTACACGTACTTGTTGACACGTGGTTTAGTCGTGATATCTACATGTACTTGTTGACACGCGGTTTAGCCGTGATATCTACACATACTTATTGACATGCAGTTTAGTCGTGATATCTACAAGTACTTGTTGACACGCGGTTTAGCCGTGATATATACACGTACTTGTTG
>CM067375.1:7198582-7211082 GCA_034401795.1 Chaetoderma sp. LZ-2023a
GGTTTGAGTTAATTAATTGTTAGGAACAATGAAGAATTTTCGTGCCTTAGAAGACCATAGTATTTATTTGCAATAAAATGCGGAGGGCTCGCCTGCCCAATATATGCTGCAGACTGAGTATACATACTAGAAGCATTATGTAAATATATCAATATATTAGAGTAGACGCGTATGCAGCTATGGTCCTCCAAATGACATTCGTTTAATTCGATTTCTACACGTAATTCTACATCCTTTTTTCGAACAAATATACCATTATGGTGGGCGGGAGAGTGTTGGCGCAGCTAATCGGAATTCAGTAAAAGGATGCTGAAACCATAAACACATATCACCGAATAAGTGTCTATCAGCAATTGCTTGTGGATATCACGACTTAACCGCGTGTCAACAAGTACTTGGAGATATCACAACTTAACCATGTGTCAACAAGTACTTGGAGATATCAGGACGTAATCTCGTGTCAAAAAGTACTTGGAGATATCACGACTTAGCCGCGTGTCAGCAAGTGTTTGTAGATATCACGACTTAACCACGTGTCAACAAGTACTTGGAGATATCACAACTTAACCGTGTGTCAGCAAGTATGTGTAGATATCACGACGTAACCGCATGTCAGCAAGTACATTGAGATATCACGACTTAACGGCGTGTCAACAAGTAGTGTAGATATCACGACTTAACCGCATGTCAACAAGTACATGTAGATATCATGACTTAACCGCGTGTCAACAAGTACGTGTATATATCACGGCTAAACCGCGTGTCAACAAGTACTTGTAGATATCACGACTAAACTGCATGTCAATAAGTATGTGTAGATATCACGGCTAAACCGCGTGTCAGCATGTACTTGTAGATATAACGGCTAAACCACGTGTCAACAAGTACGTGTAGATATCACGACTTAACCGCGTGTCAACAAGTACGTGAGTACGTGTAGATATTAACGACTTAATCGTGTGTGAGCAAGTGCTTGTAGACCCCACCTCTTAATCGTCTGTCAGCAATTGGCTTGGAGATATCCCCATTGAAACTCTTATGATTTATGAGAACGGGAAATTATAGTAATCAAATAACAGGCAGAATAAAGCTAATTACAGTCATTTTGGCGGCCATTTAGAATTTTGACGGCTATCTGGTATTTGAGACCAAATGATAATTTAACCAAAATGTCCAAGTTAATCTAAGCGACATAGTATTAGGATGACGAAATCACTGAGAACCCCTTGGTTTTTGCTTGATCTAATGCAGTGAAGTAGGCCTACAATGAACTGTCTGTTAATAAGCACTGCAATAATAAAGTATTAGGATTGTTTGATTTGCATCCACCTTGAAAAGCCTACACCTCTAAAACAAAGGTGGTGCTCTTTTCAAAGCGTAAATTAAAAAAACTATCCGATTTTAAAATATGTTGGGCAAGAACTGAATTCGTGAATGAATACCTATACTTATACATCATATTACCCCTTTAACACTCATATCAGCCAAAAACGGCTTCCCCAGTGGTCTTGAGAAATGTCCATTTGCAGACCAAGAGGAAGACTTTTTTTTTAATTTACCACTGGAATGACTGGCTCGATAACCGAGCCAGTCACTCCAGCGGTAAATAAAAAAAAAAGTCTTCTCTTGGTCTGCAAATTGACATTTTAATGGGAAAATTGAATTTTTTAAAGTAAATTCAATGGTTAAAGGGTTAAAAGCAAATGGCTCTTTTTCCAAATCCTTATGTAAAACGCATAATTCCATTCAAGCTATATATACACAAATGAGAAAGATTAAAGAACATGACGGACCGATTGAGCTACAAACTACTTTTCAACACAATAATTGCTCCCATTTTGCTAGATGGCTCGGAAATATGGGGGTACGAGAACAATAATTTAATAGAAAAATGCCAAATAATATCTCTTAAAGTATGCTAAATCTAAAGCGAACCACACGCGTAACGTGATGATCTATGGGATAACTTGGTAAATTGCCTCGTCGTCGACGACGGCGGCGGCGGCGGCGGCGGCGGCGGCGCTCACCATCGTCATTGCGTGCCCGCTCCAGCGGGCACGCCTCTATTGTATTGCTGGCTAGAATTGCCTATAGGCGCGGACATTTCGCGCAGGGGATTGTGGGGCTGTGTCTCGCGAGATCTCCATCGATACGAGATCAAATAATTCTCGACGCGAAGACACGGCTCTATATTTAGATTGCTGGATATCTCATAATTATTATCTTCATGCACGTGATTCATGGCGAGTTCTCTTATTTGTTCTGGTCCGACTAGTAATAGAGTTTGCGCGGCGGTGACCGCTTAATTATTTTAATAAACAGCCAACGGAACTTATATGTCCACTTTAGCACTCTATCAAACTGACCACAAAATGACTTCTTTCTTGCGGTGATCGTGAGAAATGTCCATTTGCATTAGCTACTCACCGGAGAACTTGTTTTGAAGTTTACCACTGGAATGACTGGTTGGATAACCGATCCCTATAATTCCAGTAGTAAATTGCAAAAGAAAAACCACAATGGTCTCTTGGACGGCAATTAGACATAGGACATTTTCTATGATAATGGATTTTTCTGTATATGACGTCATCATTATTTAGGTCAGATGTAGTTGGACGTCACAATCAAAATGTGTAATGAATGACGTATCTAGCTCCACCAGGAACATTGAATAGCCAGTCAAGTATGCGAATTGCACGTCTTTACTATTTAATCAACATGCTGTTGAATATTTTGAAACTAATTTAACTAGACGCTGTTCGAATTGTATGTCTTTGCTATTTATTCAACAGTCATTTTCTATGATAATGGCTGGGTTCGATCTGTAACTGAAGGATATGACGTCATAATCAATTACTTCTATACAGGCTGACGTCACAATCCAAAATGTGTAAATGAATGGCGTATCGAGCTCAGTCATGAACATTGTAGTCCCGCAAGTGTACGAATTGTATGATCTTTACTGTTTAATCAACATCGTGTTGAATATTTTGAAACTAATTTGATCTGGCGTTGTTGCGGCCAGAGGCAGCAAGCCTTTAAAAGCACCCAGTCAAATTGTTTCAAAATAGTCGTCAGCTTACGCGTATAGGTACCTTGAAATTGGAAGTCTGGGAATTTCATTATTATATACATCGATTCCAACACGCAAACATGGGTGGAGCGTAGCTAGAAATAGGCGTGGCATGCCATGAGCAAATTGAGCAATTACATGGCTAATACCACCTTGGTAATGCGTGGCCCATACAATATGGACCACTTGTATTAAGAGACCACCCATATTTATAGGTCACATTATTTTAACAAGGCCAATCATGGATTGTTGCCCTGAATACAATGTACTCGTCCTCTGACGGAGGGAGGATAATTAACACCACTTTGCTAATGGACATTTTCATGTTGTCTATCGATCATATTACTTCATATGATGTCATAATCAACGACGTGACGTATAGGATGACGTCATATTCATGACGTCATGATTCACTCAATTTAGACCGTCTTAAATGCTTAATAGTCCGACACGTTGTACGAATTGTATGTCTTTGCTATTTACAAAACATGCGGGTGAATATTTTGAAACTAATTTAACTGGGCGATGTTACTGCCACAAGCAGCAACAGCACCCAGTCAAATTGGTTTCAAAATAGTCAACACCTTACCTGTAGAGTTTTTCTGGAAATTGATAGTCAGAAGCTCAGAGATCCATCGATGACCCACACCAGCGCGGTATTAATGTATTAATATACCATCCGGATTCAGTGACCGATTGACTAACGTTAGGCCTATGGAAGTCATTTCAAGCAAACCCCACCAAGATGTGACTTACTACGGGCAGAATTGTGTGTTTTCTAACAAAATCCTTTAGAATGTTTAACACCAAAATTTCGATATCTCAGATAAAGACAACTATACGAATATCTTTTTAATACTTTGACTGGTAGCCCACCCGCCCTACCCACCTACTTGTTGCTATCATAGACCTGTATTAAGTATTGCAACGACAACGACTGCCCATGTAAGCCTATCATCTTCTCTTAATGTATTTTAACCCTTTCATGAGGAGGCCGCCAAAACCGGCCTCTACAGTGATCTTGAGGATGTTAATTTGCAGGTCAAGAGATCGTTTTTTGAAATTCACCACTGAAATGACTGGCTCGATAATTGAGCCAGTCATTCAATAGTAACCTCTTCAAAACAGTCGTCTATTGGCCTGCAAATAGGCACTCAATAACCAAAATTTTCTTCTTCATATTCTTGCTCAATTTAGGTAGGCCTAATACAGGGGTTAATAAATTATGAGGACGACGATGATGTACCATGTCTGTTTAACCTTTCCCGTATTGTATCATAGAATGATTCACATTTGTTGCATTCGAGATAGGGTGAAAATTACAGACTTGTTACAGACAGTCTTGAGGCGGCGTACTATGTGTGTGGTAAATTTCAAAAGAAAAACATGCATAATAATATTGTAGAGGGCGAAAAAGTAGACAGAGTTCGCTAACAATAATGGATCCATCTAAAAATAAAGGCTTGTCTTCTTCGAAACTACACCTCTAATGTAATGACCGGTCATCTCTTACGTTATCACAACGACTAGACTGTTAGACAGACTCAACTTCAGATACCAGACAGACCGGGACCCAGTCTATCTCCGTAGCAGACTGTAAAGCAACACTGGCTCGTGATATCTCTACGTCAATGGCTACTCATAAGGCCCCTACATACGAGATATATTTCTCGATCTCGTATCAAAAGAGAACTCGCGGGAATACGACTGAATAATGGATGTGTGATTATCAGTAGTATCCTTTTGTCTATAATCCATCCGTGGGAATAAATCCATGTAGGGCCAATGCAATTTTGTAGCAGTATTGATAGACTACCAATGTTCCAAATTTCCAGTCAAAACTGCTGTCAATAATATTGTAGCAGATTGTTGAACACAGAATCAACCGAAAGAGTTAGGCCTATGCCATGTGCTAAGTTAAAAAGGTCTACAGGAAATTCGGCCACAGAATTTCAACCAGTTAGATAGTTAGATAGGTATATTCAATATGCTAGTGAATTAATGGATTGAGGTTAAAAAAGTGTTACCATGAAGTAATTTCGTAGTGCACAATTTCATACGAAAATTTGCTAAATCTCCGGTGATTCACAGTTTTCAGTGCCCTATTGTCTGTTGTATGTTTAGCCCCATAATTTCACCTACATAGACTTGAGCCTTAATATACTAGGTATATTCCGAATCTAACAAATTCTAGATGAAATAATTTTATTAGGCAAAAATTGGCTTAAATGTTGGGGTTTTCGTGCTTGTCGGTGCCCTACTGTCTGTATGCAATATGGTCCGCTCCAGAACTTCGCTCACATAGACGTAGAGTGATTTGAATACGATAGTTATATTGGGAATTTAAAGAAATTTAACCGTGGAGTAATTTCGTAGTATACGATTTCATCGCGTAAATTCGTTTTCAATTTTGTCAGATCTGTAGGTTTTCAATGCCCTACTATTACCTGTCTGCAATAGGTTTGGCCACATAATTTCACCGATATGGTTAGATAGCGATATGAACAAGCTAATGAATCTTGAGTTTTCTACCATGTAGTAATTTCGGAATATTCAATTTAGTAGCCACGGACAGTTGTCAAGTGCCAACAATTTACTATATTCGGTATCAGAATGTCTGTTCTCGATTTGTAATAATTTTTTTAATATATGGATGTATATAACTCAATATGAGCTAGGGCTTTTGCACAATTCTACCATCAAGTAATCTCATCGTAGGTAGTTACATATTCGCCGTATGGCCCCCATTATAATGTGGTTAGGTAGAGGCATACGCTTACGGAGTAGTGAGATTTAAAACTATCTACCATGAAATAATTTCGGCTCAAATTTACGCCGATTCATGGTTTTCGTTGCACCCAGTCAAATTAGTTTCAAAATAGTCATCAGCTTACCTGTATAGTTACCTTGAAATTGGAAGTCTGGGGAATTCATTATTCAGCGTATATATAGACATCGATTCCAACCCCGCTAAAAAAGGGGTGGAGCTTAGCTAGAAATAGGCGTAGCATACCTAGAAATGGATCCCTCTATTGAAATTGACATGAGCAATTGAGCATTACAGGGCTAATACCAATTGTTAATGCGTGGATGGACCACTTGTATTAAGAGAGCACCCGTATTTATAGGTCACATTTTAACAAGGCCAATCATAGATTGTAGACCCTTGCCATCCCGAACGCACATAGACCAGAATACAATACACTCATCCTCTGACGGAGCGAGGGTAATTAATATCACTTGCTAATGGGCCTTTTCAGGTTGTCTATCCATCATATTACGTCATATGACGTCGTAATTAATTAAGTGACGCATAGGATAACGTCATAATAATGACGTCATGACTAACTCGATTTAGTCCATCTTAAATGCTTAATAATCTGACACGTTGTACGAATTGTATGTTTTTTGTTATTTAATAAAAATGTTGTTGAATATTTTGAAAATAATTTGACTGGCCGCTGTTGCTGCCATAGGCAGCAACAGGACCCAGTCAATTTAGTGTCAAAATATTCCACGGCTTACCTGTATAGTTTTCTTGTATTGTTAGTGGTGGTGGTTTTGATGATACTGGTGTATAACGAGTGTATGAAACATAATATTGAGATATTTATGTGCAAACAGATTTGGCGTATTTATCTGTATTGCCATTGCGCCTCGGGATATTTGATACAAGATAACTTTGTGACTAATAGTAGCAGCATGACTAGGCCAAATATGAATCATGTAAAAAAGAGGGAATTCCCGATAAATCATGGCGTGATTACGTGATTCCAATTTCATAACTCTTACTTGCATCATAAAACTGGACGTCTGCCTGCTTGCCTATATGCCTGCCCGCGTGCCTGCCTGTCCACCAGCCCGTCAGTCTGTCCATCCATCCATCCGTCCATCCATCCATCCATCCGTCCGACTCTGCCCATCTGTTTAGGCGTCAGTCCGTCCATCCGCCTAGGCCTCAGTCCATCCGTCCATCTGGCCGTCTACCCATCCATCCATCCGGCCAGCCGTCCGGCCAGCCGGCCAGCTATCTATCTATCTATCTATCTATCTATCTATCTATCTATATATCTATCTATCTATCTATCTATCTATCTATCTATCTATCTATCTATCTATCTATCTGCCCGTCCGTCCATCCTTCCACCCATCCATTTACCCACCCGCCCACCCATCCATCCATCCATCTATCCATCCATCCATCCATCTAATATTTTTTTCCAGCTTCAATCCAGATCCGACGATTAGGCAGTCATTTTGGAGCCTGGTGTTCGGGGCCTCTGTGTATATGACGGCGGCATCTAGGGTTGAGTCAGGTCGCTATACAGCGATACGCATCACTGCCTACTCTAGCTGCGGCTAAGAAAGTAACGTACAGACACGTCTACTGAATGTAGATAAGCTAGTATAACCCCCCCCCCCCCCACACACACACACACCACCCCCACCCCCATCCCCACCCATACGTCACAATATGGAAGACATGGGTGTAATAAAGTTGAATTTTCAGGTATCTTGTTTGTTTAACCAGATGCCTTTTAAAGACATGTTCTTGACCAGCTTGTCTTAAGATCCATTGCAGGGATCAATTGATCCCAACACGGACAAAGCGTCTCTTAACTAGAAATGGGCGGGGCATAGCTAGAACTGGATTCCTCAATTGCCGCTAGTGACAATAGCATCGAGTACCTGCATGATTTGTTACGAGGGTACCACTAACAGATCAGCTAATGTACTTTCCCTATTTTAAAGGGGAACTGTTGTTGTATATGTGTTTACTAACCATACTGTCTTAATCCTTCGACCCTCGAATTTGTTCATGAAAATTTCAATTTTCTCATAGAAAATGTCCATTTGCAGACCAAGAGAAGACTATTTTAGAAAATTTACCACTGGAATGACTGGCTCGGTTATCGAGCCAGTCATTCCAGTAGTAAACTTCAAAAATAGTCTTCTTGATCTGCAAATGGGCATTTCTTAAGACCACTGCAGAAGCCGTGTTTGCCTGATATGAGTGTTAAAGGCTTAAAGGGCAGTCTGTCTTTGAGAGCTAGCATCTTTTACTGGCACACTTTCTTGTACGTAACCACCTCACCTGGCCCTCGCATATTGGTACTTTCACAGGGCACTGCTCATTAAAATATTCGGCATCATTCTGCTGGTGGTGTTAAGCGTGCCTGGGCGGAGTAGCCATGTTCGCTTACTATGCGCAGAAAGGATGCGATCCGATGGCTGCTGGCTGGGTGGATAATGCCAATCAAGTAAGCATTTGTCTTGTTCAAATCACACACCCCTTGCCACTAACACTAACTGTCTTGGTCAAATCCCCCACCCCGCCCCGCCCCCTCTTGCCACTGACAGTAACTGTCTTGGTCAAATCCCCCACCCCCACCCCCTCTTGCCACTAACAATGATCTGTAATTAGATCAGCAAAATATCAAATTCATGCAGAAAAATATATGCCCTTCTTCGTTTGATCTACTTATGACGTCAGATTGTTTACCTACATGCCTTGCTTCTTTGATCTACTTGTGACGTCATATTGTTTACCTACATCACCTGCTTCTTTGATCTACCTGTGACGTCAGCTTGTTTACCTACATGCCCTGCTTCTTTGATCTACTTGTGACGTCAGATTGTTTACCTACATGCCTTGCTTCTTTGATCTACTTGTGACGTCAGATTGTTTACCTACATGCCCTGCCTCTTTGGATCTACTTGTGACGTCAGATTGTTTACCTACATGCCTTGCTTCTTTGATCTACTTGTGACGTCAGATTGTTTACTTACATGCCCTGCTTCTTTGATCTACTTGTGACGTCAGATTGTTTACCTACATGCCCTGCCTCTTTGATCTACTCGTGACGTCAGATTGTGAGTTAAATTGAAGTGACATTATTTCGATTAACTAGATTTCTCAGTCGGTGATGCGTCATCACAAATCCCAATGTTCACCGCTTTGACCGTTTGACCCACCCCAGCCAACCACCCATGGGATGCCTGGAGACGGAGCCAAATGTAAATGACCTTTTGTACTCTGTAATCAATTTGGGTACCTCACATACTAAATTTGGTTGAATTCCATTCAGTGGTTTCGGAGATGTGCGTTACAATCAATGTCTTAGCTTTTATTTACCCCACCTACCCTCTTGGGGTGGTGCCAAATGGAAATTTACACTTGCACCCAGCAATCATATGGGTAACTCACATACCAAATTTGGTGGACATCTGTATAACTGTTTCGGAGGAATTGTACTACAATCAACTTCTTGGGCTATTGACCCACCCCACCACCTGGGCGGGGAGAAATGTAATTGTGCTCTTGCACTCTACACTGTTATGGGTAACTCACTTACCAAATTTGGTTGAATTACGTCCAATAATTTCGGAGTTTCGTTACAATCAATATCCATACGTTAAAATTTGATCTTTTGACCGCTCCCAACCCCCCCCCCCCCCCCCCCCCCCCCAATCCCCACCCCACCCCACCCCACCCAACCCCCGGGCCGGAGCCAAATGTAAATGTACTCTTGCAGCCCACACTCATACGGGTAACACGCATACAAATTTAGTTGAATTCCATCCAAGGCTTCGGAAGAGTTGTACTATAATCAATTGTCAAATGATTAACATCCTCTATAAGTAGTAAGCTAAATATGTTGACATAATGTCTGCTAAGACTGCCGAGTGTGCAATGTCATCTTACCTTTATGTACATCACATCAATTATGTTATCGTATTTTGTGACGTCATTGCATGTTTTTTCTCGCAGTTGGTTCCGTACTTTGTGCTCGAGGTTCTGGACTATCCCGGGATTCCTGGACTATTTCTGGCCTGCATCTTCAGTGGCTCTCTCAGGTACGTCAACTATCAACACGGTGACGTAATAATCACCTGCTTACGTCATCATATATAGTACAATAGAAATCACATAGAAAGATGTTGAATAAAAGTGGGCTAAGTACGCAACCTTATTTGACACCAACTGAGGATGAAAAACCATTGTTGTACCCATCATTCATTTTGACTGCATATTTCACATCAGAGTACATACTTTCAATGACAGTTAGTAAATTGCCACCAATACCAGCTTGTAGTAATTTATACATTAGTTTGCTTCAAGGGATTGTGCCAAAGGTTGACTTGACATCAACAAAATATATTTTTCTTAGTAGCAGCATTATCATATTTGTCAATAATTGATTTCAAAGTCATAATATGGTCTGCTGTTCTTGCATTCTTCCTATAACCAATTTGGCATTGTGGGATTAGTTTGTTTGCTTCAGCAAATTTTATTAATCGATATAGCAGAAGACTACAAAATAATTTGTATAAATTGCTACTTATGGCTATAACTCTGTAGTTTTCAGGGTTCGAAACCTCGCCCTTCTTGTGTATAGGTGAAAGTAGATAACAACGCCATTGCATAGGAAATTGACCAGAGCTCAGAATGGAGTTAAACAATTTGTGCAGAACTGGTAAAAGTCGAGTGTGCCTTGCCTTTAACATTTCATTTAAGATCTCGTCAAATCCACTCGCTTTGCCGTTTTTAAGAAAAGAAATAGCCCGAGAGATCTCAGAAGTTGTAATAGTAAAATTAAGATCGTTAAAAATTTTTATTTCTATTGGTTTGAATAAAATTGTCTATTGTGTTTTCAAGGTCTAAATCGACGTGTTTTGGAACCCTATTAACAAGTTTGTTAAAGTGTGACACCCATTTTGTACAGGAAATTGAATTTCCGTTAGAATTATTATTTGTACCTTTGAGTTCATAATACAGTTTCCAAAATGTCTTAGGGTTTTTGAACTGTAATGATTCCATTGGATCCAAGATTCGCTGCTTAAAGATGTACTTCTTTTTTGCTATTTGTCTTTGAATTTTTTCCCCGCAAATATCGAAACTTATTTAATAAAATGGTATCTGATGGCGCTTCATGAATTCTACGTGCCATACCTCTGAGATCCTTAAACATAATTCTGCAATCCTGGTCAAACCAGTGATTCTTCATCTTATACGCAATCTTTCTAGGTTTTGCTTTCACACGCTTTCCAGCATCAATGCTTAGTACGTGGTTCGATTGTAGGCAATGTCATAAAGTTGTCGATTTTTACTTGATTCTAAGATCTGACATTGCTTTCAAAATTTTTTCACCATCTCTCTCCCCCCCCCCCCCCACCCATACTTTAGAGCAGGGAGGATTAGGAGTATCACTTAGTGTGTGCTCATATATACCGGTACTGAGTACCATCTTCAATATACAATGGATAGAGAAATGGTTGGGATTATTTACATGGAAACATTCTATTTTATATAAAATATTGGTAGAAGCTAACATATAGTCAATTAGACTGGGTTTGCCGGTGTGGCTGAAACCAGTGCAATGATCAGAAGAATAAGCCAAGATACGTCCAATTAGGACACGTAGATTTGAAGATTTGGACATGAAGAGTAGTTGCTTACCATAGCTCACGGTGACGTCATCTGATCCTGAACACCAATATCTCACTGTAACATCATCTGATCCTGAATACCCATAGCTCACTGTGACGTCATGTGGTCCTGAACACCCATAGCTCACCGTGACGTCATCTGATCCTAAACACCCATATCTCACTGTAACTTCATCTGATCCTGAATACCCATAGCTCACTGTGACGCCATGTGGTCCTGAACACCCTGAACACACTAAGCTCACTGTGACGTCATCTGATCCTGAACACCAATATCTGACAGTGACCTCATCTGATCTTGAACACCCATAACTCACTGTGACGTCATCTGCCCATGACCAGTTATAACTCAATGACTTCATGTGATCTTGAACACACATAACTCATTGTGACGTCATCAGATCCTAAACACACGTAGCTCACTGTGATGGCATCTGGCCAATTCTAAGCACACTGAATAAATTCACGGGACATCCTGAGTGTAGATAACCGTAATTGTGGTAAGTGTAAAAACAAAGTATACAGTATACCTTGCCATGTCTAAATTCACCTTTCCAGCGTATCCATCTATTAATCTGACATAATCAGCTAAGCGGCGTGTAGGATGACGTCATAATCATTAAGTCTTTAGCTCTTAATAGTCCGACACGAATTGTATGTCTTTACTATTTAATAAACATACTGTTGAATATTTTGAAAACTAATTTGACTGGCTGCTGTTACTGCCATAGGCAGCAACAGCGCCCAGTCAAATTAGTTTCAAAATATTCAATGGCCTACCTGTAGAGTTTTCTGGAAATTGATAGTCATGGAGTTCAGGGATTGATCGCAACACGAGCGAGGTGTGGGTGGAGCTTAGACAAAGATGGGCGGGGCATAGCTAAAATGGAAGGGGCCATTATATATGCAATCGTTTGCTCTTTCGTTCGTTCGTTCGTTCATTCGTTTGCTCATTCGTTCGTTCGTTCAAAACAAC
>CM067375.1:7213582-7249582 GCA_034401795.1 Chaetoderma sp. LZ-2023a
ACTATTAACTCATTAATACCTTTCTCTTCCTGTGTTTTATTGTTCATGTTGATTGCACGTGATCCTCTGCTTCTGTTCCGCGCAGTGGACATCTCCCGCAGCGGACATCTTGCGCAGCGGACATCTCCCGCAGTGGACATCTCCCGCAGCGGACATCTTGAGCAGCGGACATCTCCCGCAGTGGACATCTCCCGCAGCCGCCATCTCCCGCAGTGGACATCTCCCGCAGCGGACATCTTGCGCAGTGGACATCTCCCGCAGTGGACATCTCCCGCAGTGGACATCTTGCGCAGTGGACATCTCCCGCAGTGGACATCTTGCGCAGTGGACATCTCCCGCAGTGGACAACTTGCGCAGTGGACATCTCCCGCAGTGGACATCTCGTACAGTGGACACCTAGAACAGTGAACATCTCGTACAGTGGACATCTTGTACTGTGGACATCTCGCTCAGCGGACGTCTCTCCCAGTGAACATCTCGCACAGTGGACATCTCGCCCAGTGGACATCTCGTGCAGTGGACATCTAGCACAGTGGACATCTCATGCAGTGGACATCTCGTGCAGTGGACATCTCGCGCAGTGGACATCTCGCCCAGTGGACATCTCGTGCAGTGGACATCTCACGCAGTGGAAATCTCGCCCAGTGGACATCTAGCACAGTGGACATATCGTAGAGTGGACATCTCGCGCAGTGGACATCTCATACAGTGAACATCTCACGCAGTGGACATCTCGCCCGGTGGACATCTGGGCATCTCGTACAGTGGACATCTCGCACAGTGAACATCTCGTGCAGTGGACATCTCGGTAAGTGGACATCTCATACAGAGGAAATCTTGTGCAGTGGACATCTCATACAGAGGAAATCTTGTGCAGTGGACATCTCACGCAGTGTACATCTCGCACAGTGGTCATCTCGCACAGTGGACATCTTGTGCAGTGGACATCTCGGGCAGTGAACATCTCGCGCAGTGGTCATCTCGCACAGTGAACATCTCATGCAGTGGACATCTCGGACACTGGATATCTTGCACAGTTGACATCTGAGCATCTCACACAGTATACATCTCGCGCAGTGGTCATCTCGCACAGTGGACATCTCATGTAGTGTACATCTCACGCAGTGGTCATCTCACGCAGTGGTCATCTCGCACAATGGACATCTCACGTGGTGTACATCTCAGGCAGTGGGCATCTCATGTAGTGTACATCTTGCACAGTGGACATCTCACGTAGTGTACATCTTGCGCAGCGGACATCTCCCGCAGTGGACATCTCCCGCAGCGGACATCTTGCGCAGCGGACATCTCCCGCAGTGGACATCTCCCGCAGCCGCCATCTCCCGCAGTGGACATCTCCCGCAGCGGACATCTTGCGCAGTCGACATCTCCCGCAGTGGACATCTTGCGCAGTGGACATCTCCCGCAGTGGACATCTTGCGCAGTGGACATCTCCCGCAGTGGACATCTTGCGCAGTGGACATCTCCCGCAGTGGACATCTCGTACAGTGGACACCTAGAACAGTGAACATCTCGTACAGTGGACATCTTGTACTGTGGACATCTCGCTCAGCGGACGTCTCGCCCAGTGAACATCTCGCACAGTGGACATCTCGCCCAGTGAACATCTCGCAGTGGACATCTCGTGCAGTGGACATCTAGCACAGTGGACATCTCATGCAGTGGACATCTCGTGCAGTGGACATCTCGCGCAGTGGACATCTCGCCCAGTGGACATCTCGTGCAGTGGACATCTCACGCAGTGGAAATCTCGCCCAGTGGACATCTAGCACAGTGGACATCTCGTAGAGTGGACATCTCGCGCAGTGGACATCTCATACAGTGAACATCTCACGCAGTGGACATCTCGCCCGGTGGACATCTGGGCATCTCGTACAGTGGACATCTCGCACAGTGAACATCTCGTGCAGTGGACATCTCGGTAAGTGGACATCTCATACAGAGGAAATCTTGTGCAGTGGACATCTCACGCAGTGGACATCTCACGCAGTGGACATCTCGCACAGTGGACATCTCGTGCAGTGGACATCTCGCACATTGAACATCTCGTGCAGAGGACATCTCGCACAGTGAACATCTCGTGCAGTGGACATCTCGGACACTGGATATCTCGCACAGTGGACATCTGGGCATCTCACGCAGTGTACATCTCACGCAGTGGTCATCTCGCACAGTGGACATCTTGTGCAGTGGACATCTCGGGCAGTGAACATCTCGCGCAGTGGTCATCTCGCACAGTGAACATCTCATGCAGTGGACATCTCGGACACTGGATATCTTGCACAGTTGACATCTGAGCATCTCACACAGTATACATCTCGCGCAGTGGTCATCTCGCACAGTGGACATCTCATGTAGTGTACATCTCACGCAGTGGTCATCTCACGCAGTGGTCATCTCGCACAATGGACATCTCACGTGGTGTACATCTCAGGCAGTGGGCATCTCACGTAGTGTACATCTTGCACAGTGGACATCTCACGTAGTGTACATCTCGCGCAGTGGTCATCTCACATACTGTACATCTCACGCAGTGGTCATCTTTCACAGTGGACATCTTGCGCAGTGGTCATCTCGCGCAGTGAACATCTCGCTCTGTGGACATCTCGCGTAGTGGACATCTTGTGCAGTGAACATCTCGCTCAGTGGACATCTCGCACAGTGGTCATCCCGCACAGTGGACATCTTGCGCAGTGAACATCTTGCGCAGTGGTCATCTCGCGCAGTGGTCATCTCGCACAGTGGAGATCTCGTACAGTGGACATCTCATACAGTGAACATCTCACGCAGTGGACATCTCGCCGGGTGGACATCTGGGCATCTCGCACAGTGGACATCTCGCACAGTGAACATCTCGTGCAGTGGACATCTCGGTAAGTGGACATCTCATACAGAGGAAATCTTGTGCAGTGGACATCTCACGCAGTGGACATCTCACGCAGTGGACATCTCGCACAGTGGACATCTCGTGCAGTGGACATCTCGCACATCGAACATCTCGTGCAGAGGACATCTCGCACAGTGAACATCTCGTGCAGTGGACATCTCGGACACTGGATATCTCGCACAGTGGACATATGGGCATCTCACGCAGTGTACATCTCGCACAGTGGTCATCTCGTACAGTGGACATCTTGTGCAGTGGACATCTCCGGCAGTGAACATCTCGCGCAGTGGACATCTCGCACAGTGAACATCTCATGCAGTGGACATCTCGGACGCTGGATATCTTGCACAGTTGACATCTGAGCATCTCACACAGTATACATCTCGCGCAGTGGTCATCTCGCACAGTGGACATCTCATGTAGTGTATATCTTGCGTGGTGGTCATCTCATGTGGTGTACATCTCGCGCAGTGGTCATCTCACACAGTGAACATCTCACGCAGTGGACATTTCACGTAGAGTACATCTCGCGCAGTCGTCATCTCATGTAGTGTACATCTCACACAGTGGACATCTCACGTAGTGTACATCTCACGCAGTGGTCATCTCGCACAATGGACATCTCACGTAGTGTACATCTCACGTAGTGGGCATCTCACGTAGTGTACATCTTGCACAGTGGACATCTCACGTAGTGTACATCTCGCGCAGCGGTTATCTCACATACTGTACATCTCACGCAGTGGTCATCTTTCACAGAGGACATCTTGCGCAGTGGTCATCTCGCGCAGTGAACATCTCGCACAGTGAACATCTCGTGCAGTGGACATCTCGGACACTGGATACCTCGCACAGTGGACATCTGGGCATCTCACGCAGTGTACATCTCGCACAGTGGTCATCTGGCACAGTGGACATCTTGTGCAGTGGACATTTCGGGCAGTGAACATCTCGCGCAGTGGACATCTCGCACAGTGAACATCTCATGCAGTGGACATCTCAGACACTGGATATCTTGCACAGTTGACATCTGAGCATCTCACACAGTATACATCTCGCGCAGTGGTCATCTCGCACAGTGGACATCTCATGTAGTGTATATCTTGCGTGGTGGTCATCTCATGTGGTGTACATCTCGCGCAGTGGTCATCTCACACAGTGGACATCTCACGCAGTGGACATCTCACGTAGAGTACATCTCGCGCAGTCGTCATCTCATGTAGTGTACATCTCACACAGTGGACATCTCACGTAGTGTACATCTCACGCAGTGGTCATCTCACGCAGTGGTCATCTCGCACAATGGACATCTCACGTAGTGTACATCTCACGTAGTGGGCATCTCACGTAGTGTACATCTTGCACAGTGGACATCTCACGTAGTGTACATCTCGCGCAGTGGTCATCTCACATACTGTACATCTCACGCAGTGGTCATCTTTCACAGTGGACATCTTGCGCAGTGGTCATCTCGCGCAGTGAACATCTCGCTCTGTGGACATCTCGCGTAGTGGACATCTTGCGCAGTGAACATCCCGCACAGTGGACATCTTGCGCAGTGAACATCTTGCGCAGTGGTCATCTCGCGCAGTGGTCATCTCGCACAGTGGACATCTTGTACAGTGGACATCTCCCGCAGTGAACATCTCGCTCAGTGGACATCTAGCGCAGTGGACATCTCGCGCAGTGGACATCTCGGATGTACATGATACTAGTTGAACATTAAGGCTTAGTAATCTAATAACCATGCCCATATCACGTGATAGTGATATTCAATCGTATATTTATTATATATAGCTTACTTACCTTGTTTGTTTATATACTCAATGTCTCTCCGGCAATCAACATGGATTGTATCGCTGTACATTGTGCTTACAGGCTTCCATGAGTTTCGTCAGCACGTCAATGGGTGGGGTAATGGGAGGCACAGTTCTCGGAGCTTTCTTTCCTTGTGCGAACTGGATTGTAAGTGTGACTATTATGAATTTATCAAAGATATTGCGATGCATTTTAAATTGACAGACACGGACCGCCAGAGCCGCGCCCCAATTCTCCAAATGCGAATATATAGCTCTTTGTCGATGTTGTACTATCTTATATTTTGATATTATCAGTTTTTAACAGACTGCTGTTCACATCGCACCAGAACGCACGCGCGCACGCACACACACACACACACACACACGCGCGCGCATACACACTCGCTTACACACACGCACGCACGCACCCACGCACGCACACGCATGTACGAACACATATATCATACAATGATAAGGTAATGTACATCAACCTGCCCGTGGTCATTAATATTGCAGTCAGTAAGCAGGAATCTTACAGATTCAGGAGGAACACATAATTTCATTATTTAACATGGCCCATCTCTCCGGAATTATCCGAAAAATGAGGAATTTTAAACAGGTCTCCGGATTTCCGAACATCTTGTCAAATAGCCAGATTTCTTTTTGTTAAATTAGCATATTCATGAAATAGTTAATCTGTTACCAGGTTCGTTGTATATAGTGCAATCTTGACTCTCTTCAAGTCGACCCAATTAGTCTGAATAATCATATGATTTATTTACATAGAATTATTATAATATTAACTGACAAGGTATAGTCTATGAGCTGCTGAATATTATGAGGCTAATTTGATTTTTTTAAACTTGGTAGCAACATGTTGCTGTATAAGCTTAATTCGCTCCAAAATATTGACCGGTCTTCGTTTATAATAAAGTTTAGATTCGTGGCTAAGTACCGGTTTCTGTACATTTTAGGGCTTCATAGTCGGCTCTATAGCTGGCTTCATTATACCAATGTGGATTGCGATTGGACATTACGCTACCAGTGGTCAACGTCACTACTTACCATCTCCTACAGAAAACTGCCCAAAAAGTGGACTATTCTCCACCCTGCATCCCCTGATCCGGGCGCCACCAGGCAAGCAGTTTAGCAGTACTACAATGACTCCCTTAACAACCACAGTGTCTATCATACATGATAGGTAATGTATATTGTACGTGCTACTACCACCGTGATTAGCATTTAACAGAAATACTCGCTCGCTCGCTCGCTCGTACGCACGCACGCACGCACGCACGCACGCACGCACGCGCGCACGCACGCACACGCGCACACACCAATTCGACAATTCTCGTGCATTCCGCATTTCTCCCCCAACCACACAATTCCTCCACCCAGCCAATCAATCACTCAATCACTCACTCACTCACTCACAACATCAACCAGCTTAGCCATTACTCCATTCGTTCATCCATTCGTTTGTTCGTTCGTTCGATCAATCATTTGTTCGTCCATTCATCCACCCATCTGTCCGACCATTCACCCATCCACCTAGCCATCCGTCTATCCGCTTAACAATTTATTTATTCATCCGTCCATCCTTCGGTCCGTCCTTCCGTCCGTCCGTCTGTTCATTCATTCGTTCGTTCGTCAGTCCATCCATCCATCCATCCATCCATTCATTCGGTTGGTTGTTCGGTCATTTATTTGTTCATTTATTCATTGATGTGTTCGTTATTTCGAACCAACTCACTTATTCAATCACTCATCCAGCCAGCCAACCAGCCATCGATCCACCCACCCATCCAGCTATTCATTCATTCGTTCTTTTGTTCATTTGTTCGTTCATTTATTTGATTGTTCATTTGCTCGTTGGTTCGTTTGTTTGAACCGACTCATCCATCCAGTCATTGATTCATCCATCTAGCAGCCATTCATTAGTTCATTCATCCGTTCGTACGTTCATCCATCTGTCCGTCCGCCCATCCGTCCGCCATTCTGTTTGTCCTTTCGTTCGTTCGTTCATTCATTCATTCATTCATTCATTCATTCATTCATTCATTCGTTCGTTCGTTCGTTCGTTCGTTCGTTCGTTCGTTCGTTCGTTCGTTCGTTCGTTCGTTCGTTCGTTCGTTCGTTCGTTCGTTCGTTCGTTCGTTCGTTCGTTCGTTCGTTCGTTCGTTCGTTCGTTCGTTCGTTCGTTCGTTCGTTCGTTCGTTCGTTCGTTCGTTCGTTCGTTCGTTCGTTCGTTCGTTCGTTCGTTCGTTCGTTCGTTCGTTCGTTCGTTCGTTCGTTCGTTCGTTCGTTCGTTCGTTCGTTCGTTCGTTCGTTCGTTCGTTCGTTCGTTCGTTCGTTCGTTCGTTCGTTCGTTCGTTCGTTCGTTCGTTCGTTCGTTCGTTCGTTCGTTCGTTCGTTCGTTCGTTCGTTCGTTCGTTCGTTCGTTCGTTCGTTCGTTCGTTCGTTCGTTCGTTCGTTCGTTCGTTCGTTCGTTCGTTCGTTCGTTCGTTCGTTCGTTCGTTCGTTCGTTCGTTCGTTCGTTCGTTCGTTCGTTCGTTCGTTCGTTCGTTCGTTCGTTCGTTCGTTCGTTCGTTCGTTCGTTCGTTCGTTCGTTCGTTCGTTCGTTCGTTCGTTCGTTCGTTCGTTCGTTCGTTCGTTCGTTCGTTCGTTCGTTCGTTCGTTCGTTCGTTCGTTCGTTCGTTCGTTCGTTCGTTCGTTCGTTCGTTCGTTCGTTCGTTCGTTCGTTCGTTCGTTCGTTCGTTCGTTCGTTCGTTCGTTCGTTCGTTCGTTCGTTCGTTCGTTCGTTCGTTCGTTCGTTCGTTCGTTCGTTCGTTCGTTCGTTCGTTCGTTCGTTCGTTCGTTCGTTCGTTCGTTCGTTCGTTCGTTCGTTCGTTCGTTCGTTCGTTCGTTCGTTCGTTCGTTCGTTCGTTCGTTCGTTCGTTCGTTCGTTCGTTCGTTCGTTCGTTCGTTCGTTCGTTCGTTCGTTCGTTCGTTCGTTCGTTCGTTCGTTCGTTCGTTCGTTCGTTCGTTCGTTCGTTCGTTCGTTCGTTCGTTCGTTCGTTCGTTCGTTCGTTCGTTCGTTCGTTCGTTCGTTCGTTCGTTCGTTCGTTCGTTCGTTCGTTCGTTCGTTCGTTCGTTCGTTCGTTCGTTCGTTCGTTCGTTCGTTCGTTCGTTCGTTCGTTCGTTCGTTCGTTCGTTCGTTCGTTCGTTCGTTCGTTCGTTCGTTCGTTCGTTCGTTCGTTCGTTCGTTCGTTCGTTCGTTCGTTCGTTCGTTCGTTCGTTCGTTCGTTCGTTCGTTCGTTCGTTCGTTCGTTCGTTCGTTCGTTCGTTCGTTCGTTCGTTCGTTCGTTCGTTCGTTCGTTCGTTCGTTCGTTCGTTCGTTCGTTCGTTCGTTCGTTCGTTCGTTCGTTCGTTCGTTCGTTCGTTCGTTCGTTCGTTCGTTCGTTCGTTCGTTCGTTCGTTCGTTCGTTCGTTCGTTCGTTCGTTCGTTCGTTCGTTCGTTCGTTCGTTCGTTCGTTCGTTCGTTCGTTCGTTCGTTCGTTCGTTCGTTCGTTCGTTCGTTCGTTCGTTCGTTCGTTCGTTCGTTCGTTCGTTCGTTCGTTCGTTCGTTCTTTGCCTATGTATGTGTTTGTATATTTGCTAGGACTGCACTTGAGAGGTTTTATGATATCTCATATTTATATTACGCGGCCATGGGTGTATTCATTGCAATCACAGTTGGCATCATAGTCAGTCGTCTAACAGGTATATATTACACAGAATACTACACTTATGCCCCTTTAACTATAGTTTAATTCACCCAGCATGCAATGTTCAGACACGCTATTTGTTTCAAATATCAGACCCCATAGTTGATTCTATTGCTTGTCCTAACTGGGGACTGAATGGATCTTCAGTTTATCCATCCATCATATGACGTCATAATCAACTACGTGACATGTGGGATGACGTCATAATAAATGACATTTGAATGACATAGATGTGTACGTCACAAACGCATAATTAAAGACGGACTAAGCGTTGTTGTACGAATTGTATGTCTTGTCTATTTAATAAACATTCTGTTGAATATTTTGAAACTAATTTGACATAGGCAGCAACAGCGCCCAGTCAAATTAGTCTCAAAATATTCAACAACATGTTTATTAAATAGTAGAGACATACAATTCCTACAACGTGTCGGACTATTAAAAGTTAAAGAGGCCATATAGAATTATTTTTGACGTAATGGTTATGACGTCATCCTACACGCCGCTTAGCTTATTATGACGTCATATGTCGTCATTACTCTGGAAAGGTCCATTCCACTGCCAGCTCATTGCTGCGAATGTTAAATGCCATACATCATGCTATTATGACCACACACGCGAGGGTAGACCTAGTCAGCACGTGTTTTATGAAGCTGCCCAGGAAAGCAACATCTATGAAATAGTGTTTCATCTGCCTGCGCAATATGAGCCTAATAATGTAAAAATTGAAATGGATGTCCTAAAAATGACTGATACAGGAAGATTTCTATATAGATTTGCTGGCAGAAAAAGGTGTAAGTGCCCCGAAAAGTTACAGCACATTATGCCGACACGACGGCGACAACTGGCGTCAGCTATCGCTACCATTCGTATCTCGCGAGATCTCTCGATTCGAGATCGAGAAAAGTATCTCGTATGTATTGAGTTTACTATTGGCGTATTGATTTCCACCAGAATATGGGGGTAGAGAGAACTGAAACTTAAAAAGGACACTAGCGCTAGCTACTCTCCTCATACCAGACAATAATAATTCACGTAAAATGAGATGATATAAAGCATATAGTTGTCTGTATGACAAGTAGTTAACAGAAAAATAGTCCCTCTGAATTCGTCGTAGAATTCAAATCTGTCGCACACAAAATGAGGTCAAGAATTTGCTGACATTGCGTGGATATTGATATCACACGAACCACTGGGTGGATCAAGTCCATTTTAATGTCTGCATTAATCTAGTGATACAGAGGTTAAGATGATACCAAAATCAACACAACCCATAGTGTTCCTTTTATGATCCGCTACGGAGATGGACTGGGTCCTGATATGTCTGGTCACCAAAGTGGAGTCTGTGTAACAGTCTAGTCGTTGAGATGACGTAATAAGAAGGCCGGTCAATACATTAGAAGTGTATTCTCGTAGAAGCCACGCCTCTATTTTTAGATCGCTATAGCTACCTATACTACCTATCGCTTACCAGTCTCATCGTGTCGCTATTGCGGCGTTAACAAGCGCACACTTAACCGACAGGAAGAGACTAGCGAGTTAAAAGCTAATATTTCTATTGTTAACGTTCGTTCATTCATTCGCACATTCACTCACTCGCTCGCGCACGCGCGCATGCACGCACGCACACGTGCACTCACACAAGCACACACGCACGCAGGACGCGATTACAGTTCTCTCTTACCATTATGAGGCGAGGTAGTGATGAACTGATGTATTAACAAAAGAATGAATTGATGGGTGTGTGGATAGGTAGGTGAGTGCGTGGGTTGATGGGTGATCGGTTGAATGGATGGGTGGGGTTGTGAATGGATGCTCGAATTCATTTCTGGCAAGAAACTTTGAAACTAATTTTGAGTCCCAAGCGGTGTCCGTTAGTTTGTGCATGCGCCAACTCGTTATGGAAACATGAACGCGTGTCGCAGGGTAGGTAACCTCTAATATGTCCTTTGGCCTTTTCTGATGAAAGGGAGTTCATTTCGGGCAAAAACATAAACTGGTAAATTATGGCCGATGAGGTGATCTTCCACTTGGGTGTATGCCTGCAATATCAATCAACACCCGCGGAACCACAAGGATAACATCCTGACCAAGGATGGTAATGATCTGATAATAACTCTAGGCGTAGTTCCAGTTCAAGAATCCATCTTGCAATTTCCCATACATTTCTGATTGGACTTTATGGCCCACGGAAAGGTGGATAGCTCGAAAACCGTTTGCAGATGTTAAATAAAGGTAGCAGAACGTGATTCCACAATCGGTACTAGTAGTTGAACAAGTTTGAAGTTGAGCTAATATACTAACTTATTTTGCGTACATTACGTATCCAACAGACCGTGACAAAAGCGACCCCAGACATTGGTCAATACTATCATCGTGCGCTGGCGATTCTGAAGCGACCGAAATATTTGAAAGAGGCGATCAGTCGCTTGCTTGTCGCGTCGCCGTTGGTTTCTGACGCACATCTGAACAATTTTCTAAATCGCGTCGTGTCGTCGTCGCGTCGCCATCGCGTCGGCATAATGTGCGGTCACTTTAACTACCGCGCAGACAGGTTTAAAGTTAAACTAGTCCAGTACCGTGGTGATAGTCTTGCCCTTTGGAAGCCTGTGGCTTACGTAATCCTACATGCTAGTCATAATCACCTAATACCGTCATTGCTGTCCTTGCTCGTTCCTTCAATCAGCAAATAAATGGCAGAATGCATTTCTGCACGGGAACAAAGCAGAGCTAGAGATATGTGGATATTTCTGCAATTCAGCGTTCCAGAGTATCCATCCATCATCTGACCTCGTATGACGTCATACGCAGCTCAGCGCGTGTATGATGACGTCACAATCATTACGTCACAAAGGGTTCCATATATACCGTCACCAAATCTCAAATACTCCAACACGTTGTATGAATTATGTCTTTGTAATTCTTTGCTATTTAATAAATATGCTGTTGAATATTTTGAAACTAATTTAACTGGGCACTGTTGCTGCAGCACCAAGTCAAATTAGTTACAAAATATTCAACAGCTTACCTGTACTGACTGTTGCTGCAGCACCAAGTCAAATTAGTTACAAAATATTCAACAGCTTACCTGTACTGTTTTCAGAAATTGATAGTTAGGGCGTTCGGGGATCGATCAATCCCAACACTGCGAAGTGTGGGTGGAGCTTAGATAGAGATGGGTGGGGCATAGCTAAAACTTGAAAGGTCCATTGGAAATGCACTTTGTAAAGATACATACAAAGCGTAACCAGGAATGCCTTCATTGGATGTGATAGCATAAGTGCATTTATTGGCAACGGAGAAAGGCACGCATTCCGTCTTGCAACGTCTTAAAGGAATGCTAATCTCTTCTCAAATATTGTATTGTACCGATAGATTATGGTTTATGGATTCCTTATCATTCATATCCTGCCACATTGCTTTATCTGTATCACAATTATCTGCTTTGTAATATCGCTTGAATGTTGAACAGTGAACGCCACCATTTTGTCTCCTCAAGCGATAGTGTGCGATGTCATGTAAGTAACAGTGCATTACATTCGTTATTATGTATACTCATCCCGTTGAATATTTAGAAACCAATTTGACTGGAAGTTGTTGCTGTCTATGGCAGCAACAATTTCAAGTCAAATTAGTTTCAAAATATTCAATAGCTTACACGTATGATTGCTTTTATGCCACGTTGTCAAACTATAGCTGGCGCCTATATGACTGAGCGTATATATAGCGGCACACACGCTAAGCTTTTTCTGATTGGTTGAAAATTAAAATTATGACAGCAATCATAGTCTGTAGAAATATATCAGCTACTAAAGTCTGAATATCTTTCGTTGTCGCCACGATAAAAAGCTAAAATGTGATGGAATTTGGGTGGCGAATTCTATCACATGAATGGTTTGTATACGATAAGGTGAGATTTCCTTTAAGCCATCATTAGATAGTTTAGAGGAACGACAGATGCTTGTGAAAGATCTGTTTGTTCGCTATATGCACAGATCCTATGATCTGTTCTCTCATCTACCACCAACAACAGATGTACATGATAACAATGTCACAAGAGACAATGGGCCTTTCCAGTTTATCCATCAATCATATGCCGTCATAATCAACTACGTGGCGTGTAGGATGACGTCATAACCAGGACGTTATGAATGCCGTAGATAAGTTCGTCACGAACGCTTAATTGATGACGATGGACTAAGCGTTGATGTACGAATTGTATGTCTTTACCATTTAATAAACATGCTGTTAAATATTTTGAAACTAATTTAACTGGCTGCTGTTGCTGCCATATTCAACAGCTTACCTGTATAGTTTTCTGGAAATTGATAGTCAGATTGTTCAGAGATCTTTGTGGGGTTGGCTCATGGACTCTATGTGTTATGGGGAGTTTTAAAAACGTTTTCTGTGTTCTATAGGAGTGTAGTTCAGTGGTAGTTTTAAAGCAGCCTTGATTGAGAGGTCAGTTGAAACATTACCATTATGATGCACGCGCGCTGCTTGGAGGTAGTGTTAGGTCCGTACTTGAGCGCAACGGTCGACGTTTGGCGTTATTCTAGTAACTCAGTAGCTAACCTGTTCACCGCCTAAACTCGCCCTTCGATCAAGTATGCCCATTACGCAATGTTTCCTTGTAGGTCCCATGGATCCTAAAGATGTTGATTCTAAGTACCTGGTGCCAGTGTTTGATAAACTTTGCCCCTTTTTGCCGGAGAGATGGCGCCGCCCGTTAAGATGTGGCGCAGAATATGAAGATGACGAGGATGCAGCCCAGGTAACTTAGATTAAAATGCGTGATTTTCAGATAAAATTAATTAGATGATGACGACGATGATAACGACAATGACGACGACGGTGTGACTACTTTTATCTTTACTGTTGCTACTTCAGCAAGTGCGGTCTATGATTGCAATCACTCGCCCTCCCTTTTCTGTCACATTGTACCAAGTTTTGGAATTTCCGGATTGTACGGATTTTCTAAACTTTCGGATCATGATAAAAGTTGTGACACCCTAGTGTCCGGTCACACCATTTCCTTTGCTAAAATCTGTGCCAAATCAGACCAGTAGTTTCTTAGATATTCATAGATCCAGAATTTGATCCAATCCGAATTTGAATCCGGATTCTTTTATCTGGATCACAGGCAACATTTGGAAATCATCTTTCACGGTAAGATCTTTTCCTCTGATATATTTGAGCCAAATCGGATAAGAGTGTTTTAGCTACAAGCTACGGACACACCTATAACTATGTCGTCATCTGTTCCTGCTCCTGATGCTGTTTCTCTTGCTAATTGTACATTGCTCCTGTTCTGCACATGTTGCCACTAAATTTACTCATTAAATAACATCTGCTACTGCTGTTACCTCTACTACTGCTGCTGCTGTTGCTGTTATCTCTACTACTGCTTCTACTGCTGCTGCTTCTGCTACTGCTACTGCTGTTGTTACCTCTACTACTGCTGCTTCTGCTACCGTTGTTGCTGCTGCTGCTGCTGGCCTTCCTGTTACCTCTACTGCTGCTGCTGCTGCTGCTGCTGCTGCTGCTGCTGCTGCTGCTGTTACCTCTACTACTGCTTCTACTGCTGCTGCTTCTGCTACTGCTGCTGCTGCTGCTGTTACCTCTACTACTGCTGCTTCTGCTACCGTTGTTGCTGCTGCTGCTGCCCTTCCTGTTACCTCTACTGCAGCTGCTGCTGCTACTACTAACTCTGCTGTTGCTGGTGGTGGTGGTGATGATAATGATGATGATGTTGTTGCTGCTGCTGCTGCTGCTACCTCTACTACTGCTTCTACTGCCGCTGCTTCTGCTACTATTGTTGCTGCTGCTGCTGCTCTTCCTGTTACCTCTACTGCCGGTGCTGCTGCTGCTGCTGCTGCTGCTGCTGCTGCTGCTGCTGCTGCTGCTGCTACTACTACTACCTCTGATGTTGCTGCTGGTGGTGATGATCATGATGATGTTGTTGTTGTTGCTGTTTCTGATGCTGATGTTGCTGCGGCTACTACCTCTTCTGCTGCTGTTGCTATATTTGCTGCTGTTACTACCTCTGCTGCTGTTGCCACCTCTGCTGCTGTTGCCACCTCTGTTGCTGTTGCCACCTCTGCTGCTGTTGCCACCTCTGCTGCTGTTGCCACCTCTGCTGCTTTTGCTACCTCTGCTGCTGCTGCCATCTCTGCTGCTGTTGCCACCTCTGCTGCTGTTGCTATCTCTGCTGCTGTTGCCATCTCTGCTGCTGTTGCTACCCCTGCTGCTGTTGCTACCTCTGCTGCTGTTGCTACCTCTGCTGCTGCTGCTATCTCTGCTGCTGTTGCTATCTCTGCTGCTGTTGCTACCTCTGCTGCTGTTGTTATCTTTGCTGCTGTTGCTATCTCTGCTGCTGTTGCTACCTATGCTGCTGTTGCCATCTCTACTGTTGTTGCCATCTCTGCTGCTGTTGCTATCTCTGCTGCTGTTGCTATCTCTGCTGCTGTTGCCACTGTCACGATCCTTAAGTGGAAAAGTCAAGCCAGATAAAGTTTTCAAAAATTTAATAACAATTCATAAAATGACATCAGAAATTACATACTATATAGGCCATGCACCCAGCAAATCATTCGCTTACACGTTCTTCCGTATTCATGCACCATTCAGACACAACACACGCATAATCCATGCATAAATCACACACAGTTCACACAGCTTACATACGATTCACATACAATCACACAATATGGTCACATACTTCAATTACATACAATACAACCCATCACACGATTTTATAAGCAAACGTACGCTAGAGCACCACCAGCAACTACACCTTAGAATGTACACAGCAGTACTAACGGACGTACGCACAATATATAATATATAACCGTAGGTATTAGATAGACAACATAATTATATAAAAATTAAAACTAGATTGACAATACTCTACACAATATAAACTACTAATACAATACAAATAATTATGGAAATGTTCACGGACTTGGGGTGGGGGGGGGGTTAATTGACTGTTACGTTTAACTGTTAATGGATGTTGATGACGATTACGACACTAATATCATTGCACACGAACGGACGTTGACGATGATGAAGACGATGACGGCAATGATAGTACTGGCACGTTGATGACGAATGTTTCTAGTAATTGACGACGATGACGACGATAATGGCAATGATAGCAATGACACAATAATGACGAATGTTTCGTGAAATTGCCGACGACGACAATGACGGTAATGACACGATACTGACGAATTTTTCTGCGCAACTCGCAGATGATAATATGTGACACAGAGGTTAACGATAATGACACGACGATGATGATGACGAAAACAATGACAGGATTACTGAGAAGGTGACGATAATAGCGACGATGATGTTGACACGACAATACAGGTCTGCGCAACTCGCAGGTGTTAATCGTTGACAGAGAAGATGACAATGACGACGATGACGATGGTGACGACGACGACGACGACGACGATGATGAGGCGATAGGCAAGTCTGCGCAACTCGCAGGTGATTTTACCACACACACGTTATACAGGGTCGGCTTTACTCACACGCCAACCAATACACAAGATTTCCGACCAAGAAATCACAGCCTGTCCGGACCCAGACTGGACACTACAATACAAATATAACCATGTTAAAGTATATGTTTACGATAGGGTAAATCACACTTACTAACACATGACAACAACATTGACGAGACATATGGATGATAATGAACAACGCTCGTTAACATGCATTTATAATCTTACTGATTAACCCTTTTCCACTGACAGACTGACTCTGAAACCATACTCCGAGTAAACGATAAACTGGTGTTCATTTTGAAGCTAACGAGACTGGAACTCATTGCTCATGTATTGTGCAATTAGCTTCCCGTATCATTATCTTCAGAATAGACACACGAGATACTAGGAATTTTGCATAAGGATATGCATACAGCAGGATAAGGGTTAAATACACAACATATTTGAACAGAACGACATGATATAGGTATGTTTTGAAGCCACAACTTACTATACTGACAATCTACATATTACAACTTCGCAAATTTAAGAGAACTTATTGGACACGTTTTGGCTAAAATAACAATTTTGAAAACACATACTTATATGACGTCATGGATTGACAGAAACAGACATCGTATAAAATTATCAATACTCACATAATCCAATTGAATAAGAAATATATGACGATTACAATCCGGTATTTCTAATACATATGACTTCAAAACACATAAATTACTATATATGAAAAGTTATACATACGCCGTTCAAAATTCACTCAGGTTGCAAACACTTGAACACCGTACACCTGGCAGGCTTTCAAACGACTGTCCCGAGCACTAGGAAATGATCAAGCCCGTCACCTTGCAGTTCATTCTCAACCCAAGCGCATTCCTTTCAACAAAGACACACACACCGCTACTCCAAGCACCAACACTTCTTACACACGCGTAGCTATTTACATAAAATATTGTAGCGAAAATGGAGAAAAAACTACTCCAATGATTTATCGCGAATTTTGAATTCAGATCGTGACAGCCACCTCTGCTGCTGTTGCCAGCTCTGCTTCTGTTGCTATCTCTGCTGCTGTTGCCATCTCTGCTGCTGTTGCTACCTCTGCTGCTATTGCTATCTCTGCTGCTGTTGCCATCTCTGCTGCTGTTGCTACCTCTGCTGCTGTTGCCATCTCTGCTGCTGTTGCTATCTCTGCTGCCGTTGCCACCTCTGCTGCTGTTGCCACCTCTGCTGCTGTTGCTATCTCTGCTGCTGTTGCCACCTTTGCTGCTGTTGCTATCTCTGCTGCTGTTGCCATTTCTGCTGCTGTTGCTACCTCTGCTGCTGTTGCTATCTCTGCTGATGTTGCTACCTCTGCTGTTGTTGCTACCTCTGCTGCTGTTGCCACCTTTGCTGCTGTTGCTATCTCTGCTGTTGTTGCCGCCTCTGCTGTTGTTGCTATCTCTGCTGTTGTTGCCACCTTTGCTGCTGTTGCTATCTCTGCTGTTGTTTCCACCTCTGCTGCTGTTGCTACCTCTGCTGCTATTGCTATCTCTTGCTGTTGCTATCGCTGCTGCTGTTGCTACTTCTGCTGCTGTTGCTACTTCTGCTGCTGTTGCTACCTCTGCTGCGGTTGCTACTTCTGCTGCTATTGCTACCTCTGCTGCTGTTGCTACTTCTGCTGCTGTTGCTACCTCTGCTGCTGTTGCTACTTCTGCTGCTATTGCTACCTCTGCTGCTGTTGCTACTTCTGCTGCTGTTGCTACTTCTGCTGCTGTTGCTACTTCTGCTGCTGTTGCTATCTATGCTGCTGTTGCTACCTCTGCTGCTGTTTCTACCTCTACTGCTGTTGCTACTTCTGCTGCTGTTGCTACCTCTGCTGCTGCTGTTGCTACCTCTGCTGCTGTTGCTACTTCTGCTGCTGTTGCTACCTCCGCTGCTGTTGCTACTTCTGCTGCTACTTCTGCTGCTGCTACCTCTGCTGCTGCTGCTACCTCTGCTGCTGTTGCGATTATTTCGCCAACTATCAGCTTTAGTTGTTTCAAGTGTTGCTATTATACGTCTACTGTTGTCGGTAGAAGCTATGTTTACATGTTTTTCTAACGTTATTTCTGCTTCTCATATGAGCTGAAGCCCTATTCGTCTTACCGTTACCGACACACCTGCTACTTATCTTGTGATGGTATTTACAGCTGACCCACGAATGTATTCAAACTCTGTAATAAGATGCATGCATCACATAATTTAGCTATCACATAATTTAGTTATCAATACGTTTTTCGATGAAAGGAAAAATTCTCCTCAGAGCTAATTTCAAAACATGTAACCAGAATGGACATTTCAATTTTAGCCATGCCCCACTCATCTTTAGCTAAGCTCCACCAACACCTCGCTGCTGTTGGGATCGATGGATCTCTGAACTCCCTGACTATCAATTTCAGAAAACTATACAGGTAAGCTGTTGAATATTTTGAAACTAATTTGACCGGGCGCTGTTGTAGTCGAGACATACAATACACCTTTAACACATTTTGGCAAAATACCCTCCCTGAATGCATCGCGTATACCACTTCCGGCTGGTAACCGCGATAGCCGACGCGCAAAACAGCATTACTTTACTATGGGAATCAGACACAGTGCACATTAGGCAGTGCATATGAAAAACTATGTTCATAATATTTTTAAAGTCATACATCATTGGAAAGCTAAGCCATTTTCTATACATTTCTGCATTAGTTTTTATAGTTTTATAAAATTTAATACAGTAGATTGCAATTTTAAAATATCCCCTATTGTCCGCTTGATTTAATGAATCTAGATTGAATGGTGTATTTTATATACGCAAATAACTCAGTGGAAACGTTACAAAAATATAAAGAATAATGCATTAATGTTTCGGCAATTGAATGCGCTTTCCAATGATATATGATTTAAATAATATAAGGATTTTAGTTTATTATAGGAACGGTTTAGATTGTGGTGTATTTTAGTGCAAAAGTAACTCAACGCGGGTCAGCAGCTTGTTGACCTCTGGTACCAGCCTGCGGTTTTGCTCTGAGCGTTGATATAGGGGAATCCCGGCGTAACGACGTCAATGTGGGAAAGGTGTATTCTTACGTGTCGGACTATTAAGAATTAAAGACGGGCCTAATAAAACCATTTATGACGTAATGATTATGACGTCATCCTACACGCCGCTTAGCTGATTATGAAATTACATGACGTCAAATCATCGATGGATACTCTGGAAAGGTGAATTGGACGAGGTAGCGACATGCACGGGCAAGCATGTCATTTCGGGCGCCTTTCGGCGTACCAGCCGGATCTCTCCAGTACGCGCTGGCTGGTGGCAAGTCTCTCATAACGTAACACCGTTATCATGGTATATTTACGCATTGTGCCAGATGACGTTTGCATTTCCATTCGACCCTATCATACTACGCAAGACAAATTCTTTTCTCCCATGCCAAAAGTAGACCGCATTCCTTTGGATAGTTTGAAAGTCATTTGACTGGTACCATTGTTGTCTACAGCAGCATACCATTCCGTTATATTAGTTCAATAGGTTTGCGACATAATTACTTTGATAAAAGGTATCCGCATCTGGATTTCACGCGTCAAAGGGTCTAAAACAGTACTCCTTCAACAAAGCTGTGTTAAAATGTCGTTATCTATTATCCCCAAAGGGCAAGTTCAATTAGACTCTCTCATGTTTTAGTATTTTGTTACAGACAAAAGAAGTCGAGAAGGAAAAGAAGAAGAAGAGGAAAAGAAGACGAAAACCAGAAAAGATCGCTGACTCCCCTTTTTCACTGGGGACTGTGGCCTTGGGCTGGCGAAGTGAAGAATTGTTGAATAAGAGTAGCACAAGCGACCTGTCTGCATCCATGGCGTACATGAATCTCGGATTTAAAGACTCGTCAGATACAATGACACAAAGTTCTGTGTGAATATGCATGAATGTGCGCGCGTGCATGTGCATACATGTTCTGATACAGACAGTAAAGTACATGCACAATGAAGCTTCAGGATGAGGCATCAGAATGAGGCAGGACAACCATACGTCACAATAGCCCAAGTGATGGCAGAATAACTTGATGACCACGAAATGCAATTAATTAACAGAGGGACCAATTTCTAGCTACGCCCGCCCATTTCTAGCTATGCCCTGCCAATTTCTAGCTATGCCCCGCCCATTTCTAGCTATGCCGCACCAATTTCTAGCTATTCCTCGCCCAGTTCTAGCTATGCCCCGCCCATTTATAGCTATGCCCCGCCCATTTCTAGCTATGTCGCACATAGAACCATTTCTAGCTATGCCCTGCCCATTTCTAGCTATGCCTTGCCCATTTCTAGCTATGCCTTGCCCATTTCTAGCTATGCCGCACATAGAACCATTTCTAGCTATACCCTGCCCATTTCTAGCTATGCCGCGCCCATTTCTAGCTATGCCCCACCCATTTCTAGCTATACCACGCCCATTTCTAGCTATGCCGTGCCCATTTCTAGCTATGCCCCGCCCATTTCTATCTATACCACGCCCATTTCTAGCTATGCCGTGCCCATTGCTGGCTTTACCTGCCCATTTTTATCTATGCTGCGCCCATTTCTAGCCATGCCCCGCCCATTTCTAGCTATGCACCGCCCATTTCTAACTAACCTCCAAATACATTTTACGCATTTTGGAATCGATTTGAAACTTTGACACCTGAATTCCCAGAATCTAAATTTCAAGGTAACTATACAGTTAAGCTTTTGGATAGTTTGAAACTAATTCGACTGGGAGCTGTTGCTGTCTCTGGCTGGCTATAGTTTCAAAATATTCAACAGAATGTTTTTGAAATTGTAAATTCACCAAAGACTAATTCAACAATTCGTTAGCTTTCGAGTTTCGTGACTGAACAATCATGTTGATTGTGACGTCATCTAACTAGTCACGTAATTGATTATAACGTCAGATACTTGAGTCACAGATTGGATACGTCAATTAGAGTAATATTTACGTTTAGTAGACAATAATACAATATAAAAGCAGATTTCCTCCCGGATTCTGGTGACGCCATCTCTTGGCTCTGTGTTCTGTAATACAGTGGCACAGCTGATCTAATAATAAGAAACATCGCATCACTTCTGGCAAACTACCAAATATAACGTCAATATACTGAAACACGTAGAAGAAAGTAAATCACTGCCCATGTATTAAAGAAGTTCAATGTCCGTAAAATCTAAGCATGACTGGACACAGTAATGATCTATGCGTGACTGGACACAGTAATGATCTATGTGTGACTGGACACAGTAATGATCTATGTGTGACTGGACAGTAATGATCTATGTGTGACTGGACACAGTAATGATCTATGTGTGACTGGGCACAGTAATGATCTAAGCGTGACTGGACACAGTAATGATCTATGTGTGACTGGACACAGTAATGATCTATGTGTGACTGGATACGGTAATGATCTATGCATGACTGGACTCAGTAATGATCTATGTGTTACTGGACACAGTAATGATCTATGTGTGACTGGACACAGTAATGATCAATGTGTGACTGGACATGGCAATGATCTATGTGTGACTGGACACAGTAATGATCTATGTGTGACTGGACACACTAATGATCCATGTTTCACTGGACACAGTAATGATTTATTTATGTGCCACTGGATACGGTAATGATATATGCGTGACTGGACTCAGTAATGATCTATGTGCCACTTGATACCGTAATGATCTATGCGTGACTGGACTCAGTAATGATCTATGTGTTACTGGACACAGTAATGATCTATGTGTGACTGGACACAGTAATGATCAATGTGTGACTGGACATGGCAATGATCTATGTGTGACTGGACACAGTAATGACCTATGTGTGACTGGAAACACTAATGATCTATGTTTCACTGGACACAGTAATGATCTATGTGCCACTGGATACGGTAATGATCTATGCATGACTGGACTCAGTAATGATCTATGTGCCACTTGATACCGTAATGATCTGTGCGTGACTGGACTCAGTAATGATCTATGTGTTACTGGACACAGTAATGATCTATGTGTGACTGGACACAGTAATGATCTATGTGTGACTGGACTCAGTAATGATTTATGTGTGACTGGACACAGTAATGATCTATGTGTGACTGGACACAGAAATGATATATGCGTGACTGGACTCAGTAATGATCTATGCGTGACTGGACTCAGTAATAATCTATGTGTTACTGGACACAGTAATGATCTATGTGTGACTGGACACAGTAATGATCAATGTGTGACTGGACATGGCAATGATCTATGTGTGACTGGACACAGTAATGACCTATGTGTGACTGGAAACACTAATGATCTATGTTTCACTGGACACAGTAATGATCTATGTGCCACTGGATACGGTAATGATCTATGCATGACTGGACTCAGTAATGATCTATGTGCCACTTGATACCGTAATGATCTGTGCGTGACTGGACTCAGTAATGATCTATGTGTTACTGGACACAGTAATGATCTATGTGTGACTGGACACAGTAATGATCTATGTGTGACTGGACTCAGTAATGATTTATGTGTGACTGGACACAGTAATGATCTATGTGTGACTGGACACAGAAATGATATATGCGTGACTGGACTCAGTAATGATCTATGCGTGACTGGACTCAGTAATAATCTATGTGTTACTGGACACAGTAATGATCTATGTGTGACTGGACACAGTAATGATCAATGTGTGACTGGACATGGCAATGATCTATGTGTGACTGGACACAGTAATGATCTATATGTGACTGGACACACTAATGATCTATGTTTCACTGGACACAGCAATGATCTATGTGCCACTGGATACGGTAATGATCTATGCATGACTGGACTCAGTAATGATCTATGTGCCACGTGATACTGTAATGATCTATGCGTGACTGGACTCAGTAATGATCTATGTGTTACTGGACACAGTAATGATCTATGTGTGACTGGACACAGTAATGATCTATGTGTGACTGGACTCAGTAATGATCTATGTGTGACTGGACATAGTAATGATCTATGTGTGACTGGACACAGTAATGATCTATGCGTGACTGGACTCAGTAATGATCTATGCATGACTGGACTCAGTAATGATCTATGCGTGACTGGACTCAGTAATGATCTATGCGTGACTGGACTCGGTAATGATCTATGCGTGACTGGACTCAGTAATGATCTATGTGTGAAGTTCAATATCCGTCTATGTGTGATTGGACAACAAGTTAATGCTCAATCACTGGTATCTCGTGTTTTTATCTGTGTCAATCAAGGTGTTATGCACAGTGGTGTTATCCATTGCCGATGGCGGTCCATTTCAGGCTTGAATGCGGCTATAGATGTGGTCATGGAAGGAGAGCATAAATATTATTAGAGAGATGGGGTATAGTGGCGAACTCTGAGAGAAAGCGATATATCTAGGGAGTGTGATGTCTTCTTCCTGGGGATGTGTTAGGTCAATGGTGAAGGAGCCTATGTCGCTATGCTCTATGATCTTCCTGACGCCGAAAACTTTGGCAGAAACCAAAATGAAGCTTCTCGGCCCTTACCTTTCATAGATATGGTGTGGTTCACTGGTAGATGGCAGTTATTATTAAGATGACCCTCCAAAGTCCATATCAAAGATGGCAAAGTAGTTAAATTTACAGTAAGTACTTGTCTGGTGCAGATAAAGTTATACACATCGACCACAACGTGGACGATGACTATTTACAGATTGCCGCCACACTGAGATTAAGAATGTACTATATACCATAAGTACTGACGTCAAATTTCATGTTACAAAGTTCATACATGTAATAAAATAAGATATTATCTACTGTTGCTGTCCTTAGTACGCTAGTAAACCCGCCTTGATCATTTAACACTTAGTGATCTAATAAACCAGCCCTGATCATTTAACACTTAGTAATCTAATAAACCTGCCCTTATCATTTAACTTTTAGTAGTCTAATAAACCCGCTCTGATCATTTAACATGTAGTAATCTAATAAACCCGCTCTGATCATTTAACACTTAGTAATCTATCAAACCAGCTCTGATCGTTTAACACTTCGTAATCTAATAAACCCACCCTGATCATTTAACACTTAGTAATCTAATAAACCCACTCTGATCATTTAACACTTAGTGATCTAATAAACGCGCCTTGATCGTTTAAGACTTAGTAATCTAATAAACCCGCCCTGATCATTTAACTCTTAGTAATATAAAAAACGCCTCCTGATCATTTAACACTTAGTAATATAATAAACCCATCCTGATCATTTAACACTTAGTAATATAATAAACCCACCCTGATGATTTAACATGTAGTAATCTAATAAAGCCGCCCTGATCATTTGACTTTTAGTAATCTAATAAACCCGCCCTGATCATTTAACACTTAGTAATCTAATAAACCCGCCCTGATCATTTAACACTTAGTGATCTAATAAACCCGCCCTGATCATTTAACACTTAGTAATCTAATAAACCTGCCCTTATCATTTAACACTTAGTGATCTAATAAACCCGCCCTGATCATTTAACACTTAGTAATCTAATAAACCTGCCCTTATCATTTAACATGTAGTAATCTAATAAACCCGCCTTGATCATTTAACACTTAGTAATCTAACAAACCAGCTCTGATCATGTAACACTTAGCAATCTAACAAACCAGCTCTGATCGTTTAACACTTCGTAATCTAATAAACCCACCCTGCTCATTTAACACTTAGTAATCTAATAAACCCACTCTGATCATTTAACACTTAGTGATCTAATAAACGCGCCTTGATCGTTTAAGACTTAGTAATCTAATAAACCCGCCCTGATCATTTAACTCTTAGTAATATAAAAAACGCCTCCTGATCATTTAACACGTAGTAATATAATAAACCCATCCTGATCATTTAACACTTAGTAATATAATAAACCCACCATGATGATTTAACACTTAGTAATCTAATAAACCCGTTCTGATAATTTAACACTTAGTAATATAATAAACCCGCTTTGATTATTTAACACTTAGTAATATCATAAACCCACCCTGATCATTTAACACTTAGTAATATAATAAACCCGCCCTGATCATTTGACTTTTAGTAATCTAATAAACCCGCCCTGATCATTTAACACTTAGTAATCTAATAAACCCGCCCTGATCATTTAACACTTAGTAATCTAACAAACCCGTCCTGATCATTTAACACTTAGTAATCTAATAAACCCGTTCTGATAATTTAACACTTAGTAATATAATAAACCCGCTCTGATCATTTAACACTTAGTAATATCATAAACCCACCCTGATCACTTAACACTTAGTAATATAATAAACCCGCCATGATCATTTAACTTTTAGTAATCTAATACACCTGCTCTGATCAATTAACACTTAGTAATCTAATAAACCCGCTCTGATCATTTAACCCTTAGTAATCTAACAAACCAGCTCTGATCATTTAACACTTACTAATCTAACAAACCAGCTCTGATCATTTAATACTTAGTAATCTAACAAACCAGCTCTGATCGTTTAACACTTCGTAATCTAATAAACCCACCCTGATCATTTAACACTTAGTAATCTAATAAACCCACTCTGATCATTTAACACTTAGTGATCTAATAAACCCACCTTGATCGTTTAGGACTTAGTAATCTAATAAACCCGCCCTGATCATTTAACTCTTAGTAATATAAAAAAACGCCTCCTGATCATTTAACACTTAGTAATATAATAAACCCACCCTGATCATTTAACACTTAGTAATATAATAAACCCACCCTGATCATTTACCACTTAGTAATCTAATAAACCCGCCCTGATCATTTAACACTTAGTAATCTAATAAACCCGCCCTGATCATTTAACTCTTAGTAATGTAATAAGCCCTCCACCCGCCCTGATCATTTAACACTTAGTAATCTAATAAACCCACCCTGATCATTTAACACTTCGTAATCTAATAAACCCACCCTGATCATTTAACACTTAGTAATCTAATAAACCCGCTCTGATCATTTAACACTTAGTAATCTAATAAACCCGCTCCGATCATTTAACACTTAGTAATCTAATAAACCCGCTCTGATCATTTAACACTTACTAATCTAACAAACCAGCTCTGATCGTTTAACACTTCGTAATCTAATAAACCCACCCTGGTCATTTAACACTTAGTAATCTAATAAACCCGCCCTGATCATTTAACTTTTAGTAATCTAATACACCTGCTCTGATCATTTAACACTTAGTAATCTAATAAACCCACCCTGATCAGTTAACACTTAGTAATCTAATACACCCGCTCTGATCATTTAACACTTAGTAATCTAACAAACCAGCTCTGATCATTTAACACTTACTAATCTACCAAACCAGCTCTGATCATTTAACACTTACTAATCTACCAAACCAGCTCTGATCATTTAACACTTACTAATCTACCAAACCAGCTCTGATCATTTAACACGTAGTAATCTAATAAACCAGCTCTGATTATTTAACACTTAGTAATCTAATAAGCCCTCCACCCGCCTTGATCGTTTAAGACTTAGTAATCTAATAAACACGCCCTGATCATTTAACACTTAGTAATCTAATAAACCCACCCTGATCATTTAGCTCTTAGTAATCTAATAAACTCGCACTGATCATTTAGCTCTTAGTAATCTAATAAACTCGCACTGATCATTTAACACTTAGTAATCCCATAAACCCGCCCTGATCATACAAATTCGAGTAACAAACAGACTAACCCAAATCCGGCCAAAACATAAATTGTTGGCTTGGGAAATTTTCGAAATTTTGACTTAGAGCCGTCTCGGCCTTGTTATGACTACCGAAACTGCGCCCATCTAGTCCGCCAAGCAATTTCGTTTGGTCAAGTTTGTTACCGCCTCACATCTGACAGTTGTTTATCTGGCTTCAGATTAGCAGTGGCTGTCATTGCTAGAAGAAATTAACCAACAGTTATCGCCGTCCCAGGCGAGCCATTGCACTTCTAATAATTGAGGAGCAGAGGACATTTGCTTCAAGATCAACTTAAGTCAACTTATTCAGCCAGATAACTTAAGTCAGCTTTACCCAGCCACATTAAAGTTAAACTTAAGTCAACTTCTTTCAGCAAGATCAGCTTAGGTCAACTTATTCAGCCAGATTGTTCATCCAGATAACTTAGGCCAACTTTATCCAGCCACATAAGACCTAAGTTAACTTTACTCGGTCCAATAAAGCCCAAGCCTGTGATTGGCTACGTGGTGATTGGACGGTTATCAGCGATGATCTAATGGTAGCGAGATGTTTGACTGGATGTGTGTACAGGTAGTGTATTGTGTGACCCTCTGTGCTCAGAAATAAAACAAAACCTGGCTAGTCCATTACTGTAATTACGGTTAAAATCAGCTACCGCAGAATTCCACTGTGTATCAGAAACTCACCTCGGGAACGCCTCACCAGCGAAGTAAGACTGTCTTGTGGCATTGGTGTGGTGGGCGCGTTTGTGCTCTATGATGCGTGGCACTTTCGTCGGTTCTGGGTTCGATTCTCTGTCCATGCGGATGCATGATGTTGGAGTGGTTACATGATGATTAAATCGTTATGTCGCTCGCGGTGATGCTGTGTCACGTCTGTCAGATTTTCATTCCATACATATGGTTTGGTCCATGATAGTGAGTTTACCCCTTATATATATATTCATGGAAAATAGAGAAACAAAAAACCCGAAAAACACAGAAACAAATGTGTTCCAGATAAGCGTGAATACAGAGGTACAGGTACATGTATCATGCTACAGCTATGGCATGGAAAATATGTTATTAAGTTTAGTTTATGTATATATATTGACAATCAAGGGTTTTAATCTACAGTACAGTATTCAAAAATCCAAGAGGATGATATTTATTACTTAGAGATGTAGGAGATTAAAATCCTTGATTGTCTATATACATTGTGAATTCACCTTTCCAGAGTATCCATTCATCATCAGACCTCATATGACGTCATAATCAGTTCAGCGCGTGTATGATGACGTCATAATCATTACGTCACAAAGGGTTCCATATAGACCGTCACCAAATCTCAAATGGTCTGACACGTTGTATGAATTGTATGTCTTTGTAATTCTTTGCTTAGGCAGCAACAGCACCCAGTCAAATTAGTTTCAAAATATTCAACAGCTTACATGTGTAGTTTTTTGGAAAATGATGGTCAGGGTGTTCAGAGATCGATCGATCCCAACACGAGCGATGTGTGGGTGGAGCTTAGCTAGAGATGGGCGGGGCATAGCTAAAACCGAAAAGGGCTATTGGGAATAGGTTCAATTGACCAAAGAATACATAAGATCTTCGCTTAACATTGCTCTAACATTTATACAGTAATCATAAGAAACTCGGAATGCAAGAAAATGATTCTTAAAGCCTGCACCTTTCATTCAATTTTTTTTCTTGTGGTTAGGTGGGTGGGTATCCCTAGACGGGGCCGGGGCCGGTGAGACACCTATTTCATATCTTCCTCCAGGCAATGCCATCCTGCATGCCCTTTTAGTGAAGCCTTCCCCGCCCCTCAAATTTGATTCCGGCGCCTCTGTGACTGAGCGACCCGGCATTTTTTTGCACGGATAATTTATTATATCTATACCTAGTCGATAGGTATACAGTGAGGCACATGATTCTCTCCAATGGACTCCACCCACACCTCGCTCATGTTGGGATCGATCGACCTCTGAACTCCCTGATTATCAATTTCCAGAAAACTATATAGTTACATAGTTACATAGTCCTCTTCTGCTTGTTAGACATAGGGTGTAGAAATGTACCAACATTTAGTTACTAAAGTCTGAATATCATTCGTTTGAGGCATGATATAAAGCTTAAAACTACCTGCATAGTTTATGAGTGGCTTATTAGATCACCTGAATAGCTATCGAGAGATGAGGTTAGTTCTCCTTTAAACCTAATTGAATGCTTTATCACATGCGTCACTCCATCAAAATGGGCGGTCTTTCTGAGTGATATGAAAGACTTGGCTGCGAATTTCAATGACGTTATGAACATAAGTGTAGCCACCTGTAAATATTTTATCTATATTCAGCTGTAGATGTTTCCTTTAGATGTTTTCTTTAATTATCTATTTATCGCTGTAGTTTAGTCCGACTCCGTTCTACTTTATCAATATACCACTCAACGTTTTAATGTTTAATCTGTCACCGCACCACCGCACCACCATCCATTTATCCAACCACCGCCCCATCCATCTAGCCATTAAATGCGGCCATGTGTTAATAAAATTCCCATTCATTTGGGGTCCAGTTACTGGCCATGCGGGTTTATAGCTAGCAAACCTGGCCTGTCATCCTGGCGACTTGTCGGCGATTTAGTGCCCACTACACTTTACATCCTGACATTTTAATGTTGCGATAGTTTCAGCGGAATGAAACTAAGATTATTCTATATGATAGCCCAAATTTCTGAACTTAAAGATCACATCAATTGTCACCATGCAACCACGCACCACACCACACCACACCTAGGGCTCACATGATAGGGTTTTGGCATGAGTCAGGTGGAGGAGTTTTAAGAATGCGATGCAACTAAGAGACGGGGTTCTTGGCTTGAAGTTTTGGGCGGGATGAGATGTTGAGAAAACAAAGATGCTGACACCGGGGACGTCGCGTTAAGCAAATTGTGAAGATTGTAATTTTGTGAGACGAGATGTTGTAGTGACCAAGCCTGGTGCTATTAATATTCTGCCGTTGCTGTTTATAAAGACCGCCTCTCGTCGTGTCATTGAGTTTCCTATATTGTACTGTCGCTGTTCATAACGACCAGTTCTCGCCATGTTATTGGATTACCTGTTGCCGCGCTATTGGATTAACTGTTGCTATTGTCCTGTTGCTGTTTATAACGACCACCTCTCGTCGTGTCATTGGATTAACTATAAGTTCTCTATACCGTACTGTCGCGCTGTTCATAACGACCACCTCTCGTCATGCCATTGGATTAACTATAGGGTACTGTCTCTGTTTATAACAACCACCTTTCACTGGATCATTGGATTGCTTATGCCGTACTATTTCTGTTAATAGCGACCGCCTCTCGTCGTGTCATTGAGTTTCCTATATTGTACTGTCACTGTTCATAACGACCAGCCCTCATCGTGTTATTGGATTACCTTTTGCCGTGTTATTGGATTAGCTATTGCTATTGTGTTGTTGCTGTTTATAACGACCACCTCTCGTCGTGTCATTGGATTAACTATAAGGTACTGTCTCTGTTATAATGACCACCTCTCTTCGTGTCATTTAGTTCTCTATACCGTACTGTCACGCTGTCCATAACGATCACCTTTTGCTGGATCATTGTATTGCTTATACCATACTATTGGCTTCCATAAGTCACCATATGCCAAAGTATCCTTCTTATTGTTCAATTACATATTTCAGTACACTATAATGGCTATTAAATGCCATTATATCATACAAATTATGTTTTGCAGTGTGGTTCTGATCAGTTAGTTTTGATTATATAGCAATTGCATATGTTCCTACTTGTGGGATTATTGGACTTTGGGACAACCCGAATCTCAGGTACCCTAGGCAACAACCACTATTATTGGTCATTGTTTTATAGTGCATGCGTATATTTCATTTGTTTCTGCTCTATACAGATGGGGGCTCATGGACGAATTTGAATGACTGGTATAGTTTAGGTAAGGGGTTTAGGTTGGCTGAAAGTCCTAAGAGTAAGGGGTTACATACGCTCAATAGTATTGCGATTGTATTAGGAAACTGCGCGTATGCTGACTATGTTGGAGTTGTCCTGTTTGCAACCACAGAGCTCTTTTCATCAACAAGGCACATCTTTCGATGTGTCTGTCTTTCGCTTGACAAAGTTATAACCGGTAATGAAACCCTACCATTTGTGTTAGGTAACGTACTCAGGTCACGTTTGTTGGCATTTCAACCCTGGACGGCCACTTAGCGCCTCGATTGAAGGTGTTGATATGTATGGAGTTCTGTGATTCTCCTTTGATGGAGTTGTATGTTCTGGTAACTAACCGCCTTTATTCCTGCAGCAAGTGATGGCAATGATTTGTCCAAGTACATGATACGCAGCAATGTGTGGCTAGTCTCAGCTTCACATGTGTCTCCAAATCTCTCTTCTAGAGTTACACAAATATGGGAGGTCACCACCATACCGCATACCCGTTAGCCATCCAGATGCGCTATCATATGAGATGGAACCGACAGAGGTAGTTCTCACAAGGAGATTCGCAATCATATTCTAGAGGCAGCATTTGTTTTCCTCTACGTAGTCTTGCAATTCAAGACTACAATTCTTCTGTCGCCTATTAGCCAGGGACATGCGAGGGTGGGGAATGGTGATAAGCTGAAGTCGTCTTTCAACTCTGATGATTGATAGATTCGGGTTTATGATCTAGATGTTCTGACTTAAATGTTGACGGCCTGCCATTAATCGGTTGGGTCAGGCTGTAATTTAAATAATCTGGTATTGTATCAATGTGACTCTAATAATCTGGTGCTGGAAAAGCTCTAAGTGCTGTTGCAGACTATTGAGTGTGAGCTGCCTCATGATGTCTAAACTCTAAAGTTGAATCTTAATGGTGGTATATCTTCAAGAGCGGCGGATCTAGGCCGGGATAGGGGTGGCAGTGGGGACAGTGCCCCAATCCAAACCACCCAGGCAGTACCAACTCAAAATTCTTTCGCACGGATAATTTGTTGCACTAAAGCTATACCTAGTAGATAGGTATATATTGAGGCACATGATTCTCTCTCCCCTTAGACCAATGGACTGTTCCATTTTAGCTATGCCCTGTCCATCTCTAGCTAAGCTCCACTCACACCTCGCTCGTGTTGGGATCGCTGACTATCAATTTCCAGAACACTATACAGGTAATCTATGGAATATTTTGGAACTAAATTGACTGGGCGCTGTTACTGCCTATGGCAGCAACAGCGTCCAGTCAAATTATTTTCAAAATATTCAACAGCATGTTTATTAAATAATAGAGACATACAATTCCTACAATGTGTCGGGCTATTAAGGGTTAAAGGCGGGCCATATATAATCATTTATGGTGTGATGATTATGACGTCGTCCTAGACGCCGCTTAGCAGATTATGACGTCATATGGAGTCAGATTGATAGCTGGATACTCTGGAAATGTGAATTAAAGGGACGAGCTAATTTGATCTAATTGTTGTGTCAACACACTGTGATAAAGCCACTCTTCATGGAAGGCGGTAAAAGGGACGGGCTCCGATTAGAGCCAGGGCCCATGTTCCCGAAGCTATCGTTATTAGGGCTGTTAGCGATATGGTTAACTAGGATAACGACACTATAACGAGAGTGATAACGAGAGTTAGCCGAAGCACCCGCAAACGTCTCGCTTTTCTGTCGTTAGTAATCACTATTAACGAGGCATTCGCAATTGGGGCGGTCTGATAATTAGATTTCTTATCTTGCATGATTACCTGTGATTTTGGCGTTGTCGAAATTGACACGCATAAGGCCTATATCCCCATTTATACGGCGCGTTCACTCATAAATGAACCGTTTTGTCTTAAGGATCGGTACATGCTTTTACCCATATTTACTAAGGATACAATGTGGTTGGTGTTATTTGCCTGCCTGCCTGCCTGCCTGCTTGCCTGTCTGTCTGTCTGTCTGTATGTATGTATTTTTATTTTATTGACGCACTGGCAACGTGCGGCTTCAATTTCCATGTGCTAACTTAGCCGACAGTGATGCACCCGTTAGTTTAATTTGTTGATCACCATCTCCCGGTCGCGGGATCGAACCGCCATTCTGCAACTCCGCATAGCATCAGCAACCAGGCATCTTTCCACTGGACCACCGCACCAAGACTAAAAGTCAAGGATTGGCCGACCAGTTTTCACATGTCTGATATACTGACACACTGACGTTTCATATGGGACTATCTGTGGATGCATCTGTCACAATCAATCCTAGGCTTTTACGCCTATTGTACTCTGACTCCAGCACGGCTCTGGCAGTATATGTATTTTTATTTTATTGACGCACTGGCAACGTGCGGCTTCAATTTCCATGTGCTAACTTAGCCGACAGTGATGCACCCGTTAGTTTAATTTGTTGATCACCATCTCCCGGTCACGGGATCGAACCGCCATTCTGCAACTCCGCATAGCATCAGCAACCAGGCATCTTTCCACTGGACCACCGCACCAAGACTAAAAGTCAAGGATTGGCCGACCAGTTTTCACATGTCTGATATACTGACACACTGACGTTTCATATGGGACTATCTGTGGATGCATCTGTCACAATCAATCCTAGGCTTTTACGCCTATTGTACTCTGACTCCAGCACGGCTCTGGCAGTATATGTATTTTTATTTTATTGACGCACTGGCAACGTGCGGCTTCAATTTCCATGTGCTAACTTAGCCGACAGTGATGCACCCGTTAGTTTAATTTGTTGATCACCATCTCCCGGTCGCGGGATCGAACCGCCATTCTGCAACTCCGCATAGCATCAGCAACCAGGCATCTTTCCACTGGACCACCGCACCAAGACTAAAAGTCAAGGATTGGCCGACCAGTTTTCACATGTCTGATATACTGACACACTGACGTTTCATATGGGACTATCTGTGGATGCATCTGTCACAATCAATCCTAGGCTTTTACGCCTATTGTACTCTGACTCCAGCACGGCTCTGGCAGTATATGTATTTTTATTTTATTGACGCACTGGCAACGTGCGGCTTCAATTTCCATGTGCTAACTTAGCCGACAGTGATGCACCCGTTAGTTTAATTTGTTGATCACCATCTCCCGGTCACGGGATCGAACCGCCATTCTGCAACTCCGCATAGCATCAGCAACCAGGCATCTTTCCACTGGACCACCGCACCAAGACTAAAAGTCAAGGATTGGCCGACCAGTTTTCACATGTCTGATATACTGACACACTGACGTTTCATATGGGACTATCTGTGGATGCATCTGTCACAATCAATCCTAGGCTTTTACGCCTATTGTACTCTGACTCCAGCACGGCTCTGGCAGTATATGTATTTTTATTTTATTGACGCACTGGCAACGTGCGGCTTCAATTTCCATGTGCTAACTTAGCCGACAGTGATGCACCCGTTAGTTTAATTTGTTGATCACCATCTCCCGGTCGCGGGATCGAACCGCCATTCTGCAACTCCGCATAGCATCAGCAACCAGGCATCTTTCCACTGGACCACCGCACCAAGACTAAAAGTCAAGGATTGGCCGACCAGTTTTCACATGTCTGATATACTGACACACTGACGTTTCATATGGGACTATCTGTGGATGCATCTGTCACAATCAATCCTAGGCTTTTACGCCTATTGTACTCTGACTCCAGCACGGCTCTGGCAGTATATGTATTTTTATTTTATTGACGCACTGGCAACGTGCGGCTTCAATTTCCATGTGCTAACTTAGCCGACAGTGATGCACCCGTTAGTTTAATTTGTTGATCACCATCTCCCGGTCGCGGGATCGAACCGCCATTCTGCAACTCCGCATAGCATCAGCAACCAGGCATCTTTCCACTGGACCACCGCACCAAGACTAAAAGTCAAGGATTGGCCGACCAGTTTTCACATGTCTGATATACTGACACACTGACGTTTCATATGGGACTATCTGTGGATGCATCTGTCACAATCAATCCTAGGCTTTTACGCCTATTGTACTCTGACTCCAGCACGGCTCTGGCAGTATATGTATTTTTATTTTATTGACGCACTGGCAACGTGCGGCTTCAATTTCCATGTGCTAACTTAGCCGACAGTGATGCACCCGTTAGTTTAATTTGTTGATCACCATCTCCCGGTCGCGGGATCGAACCGCCATTCTGCAACTCCGCATAGCATCAGCAACCAGGCATCTTTCCACTGGACCACCGCACCAAGACTAAAAGTCAAGGATTGGCCGACCAGTTTTCACATGTCTGATATACTGACACACTGACGTTTCATATGGGACTATCTGTGGATGCATCTGCCACAATCAATCCTAGGCTTTTACGCCTATTGTACTCTGACTCCAGCACGGCTCTGGCAGTATATGTATTTTTATTTTATTGACGCACTGGCAACGTGCGGCTTCAATTTCCATGTGCTAACTTAGCCGACAGTGATGCACCCGTTAGTTTAATTTGTTGATCACAATCTCCCGGTCGCGGGATCGAACCGCCATTCTGCAACTCCGCATAGCATCAGCAACCAGGCATCTTTCCACTGGACCACCGCACCAAGACTAAAAGTCAAGGATTGGCCGACCAGTTTTCACATGTCTGATATACTGACACACTGACGTTTCATATGGGACTATCTGTGGATGCATCTGTCACAATCAATCCTAGGCTTTTACGCCTATTGTACTCTGACTCCAGCACGGCTCTGGCAGTATATGTATTTTTATTTTATTGACGCACTGGCAACGTGCGGCTTCAATTTCCATGTGCTAACTTAGCCGACAGTGATGCACCCGTTAGTTTAATTTGTTGATCACCATCTCCCGGTCGCGGGATCGAACCGCCATTCTGCAACTCCGCATAGCATCAGCAACCAGGCATCTTTCCACTGGACCACCGCACCAAGACTAAAAGTCAAGGATTGGCCGACCAGTTTTCACATGTCTGATATACTGACACACTGACGTTTCATATGGGACTATCTGTGGATGCATCTGTCACAATCAATCCTAGGCTTTTACGCCTATTGTACTCTGACTCCAGCACGGCTCTGGCAGTATATGTATTTTTATTTTATTGACGCACTGGCAACGTGCGGCTTCAATTTCCATGTGCTAACTTAGCCGACAGTGATGCACCCGTTAGTTTAATTTGTTGATTACCTGTGATTTTGGCGTTGTCGAAATTGACACGCATAAGGCCTATATCCCCATTTATACGGCGCATTCACTCATAAATGAACCGTTTTGTCTTAAGGATCGGTACATGCTTTT
>CM067375.1:7250082-7304082 GCA_034401795.1 Chaetoderma sp. LZ-2023a
TAAGATTTAATCAATCTACTCCTCCCCCCCCCCCCCCTTTTCGATTTCACAACATTATTAATCAATGGTTTGTCATTAGAGTTAAATCATAAAAGTATGTATATACATGTATATGCTTCCATGAGATTCTGATTTAATAGTTTTAGAAACCTATCATGAATTTGTGCCAAACTTGATACATCAATTTAAGTGACGCTCGGCTTCGGTTGGGATTGTGCTGCAGCTAAAACTGTCTAGATTTGCCAGAGTTATCTCCCTTGAAGAACATACAATTTGCCTAAAAATCTGGTTTTCGCTCTGAGTTTTAGACAAATTGTGTATTCTTCAAGGGAGATAGCGCTGGAAAATATAGCTGATTTGCTAGAAAAGCTGGCTGCATGGATTATTTTGAAATTGGGTGCTTTGATGTCACAAACCATTGCTTTTGATTCTGTTTCTGTAAACTCTGTCCATCTACTCAGAAAAAAAGTTAAATTTCGAAAGAATGTGTCTAAATATTTTTTATAGTTCATATCTTTCATTGATGAGCCTTTCTGTTTGTGATGGTGACCAAGTTAATAACGTTATTTATTGTTACTTTAATATTTTCAGATGAACGGCATGGACGTTATTCAGTAAGGACGCATCTGTCATACAGGATTCGCTTGCATGGCTTATCTCACCGACAAAACATAACTCGCTCACGCTCTGAACATTGATAAAATGTGGCAAGTTGTGCCATCAATTGGTGCAAATTAATTTTTAATAATTCTAAGCAATTATGACTGAAGTCTTCTTGCACATACTTAGCTTTGTGTTGATATGTGGTACTGGCCAGTCGGTGTCTCTCATCTCACCGTCAGATTGTACTTTACAGGAGGTTACACCATGTATGGACTTGTCCCCTAGTAGCACATGTTTCGATACCAAAATACCTTTTTCAAAAACGTCGCTGTCATTAACTGATGATTCATTAACAAGTATTGCTGCGGTTGAGGATGAGCTAAAGCTTTGGCGTGGCTTACAGCATGTGCCACAATGCTGGCAAAGTGTTCAATCCTTCCTCTGCTCAGTCTATTTACCAAAGTGTGATGACTCTAATGCCACCCAAACATTAGTGGAGCTCCCGAGTAAGGAGGCTTGTGAGACAGTACATGAGTCGTGTAAGATCGTCTCTGCGCTCTACAGATGGCCTGACTTTCTCAACTGTAATCAGCCTCACTTCCGCAGACTATGCGAGGTAAGTAATTATGAGGATATAATAGATCACTATTATCACACCGGATGAGTTTTGAATGGTTACTCTTGTAGGTAATCATGTTCCAAAGAGTAATGTCTAAAAGCTGCATGTTATTAGGGAGGTACACACATTTCTATGGGGTAGGGCCTAAATGTCTATACATTGTACTCTTGTAATGTATACATGTGTTCCTACAGAGTAGTGCCTAAACACCCAGACTTTGGACTCTTGTAGCTATGCATGTTCCTATAGAGTAGCGCCTAAACACCCAGACTTTGGACTCTTGTAGCTATGCATGTTCAGGACTATAGAGTAGCACCTAAACGATCAAAAGTCAGGGTCACTGATACGCATGGCTGTCATCCAACAGTCAACTTTTGTTTTAAAACGCTAGTCCTCATTAACTGCTAGGTGGATTTCAACCTAATTTGACGGGAAGAACCCTATGGTGGTATGGTTCAAATCTTGTGTACATAATTTTAATTGGTCAATTTTTGGGGTGAAAATCTTGGATGGAGCATTGAGACTATCTGAATGTGTCACAAGATAGCCTTCCCTTGGTGACAAACATCTTTGGTGTTAAAGTTCACGATGTCAAGGGTATGTATACGAGAAGCTCATGTTCTCTTTTTAGTGGCTCCTCATTAGATGATATTATGCAGATAGCTGGCTGGAAATCCAAGAACATTGCTGAATTGCTGTTTCCATCTTTCGTAATGTATTCTCGATTTCGCTGCTAAGGCCAAGCCACACCTTTGAGTACCTCAGTAATCAATTCTGTCTCTGTTCAAAAATAATGTTACGGAGGGAACATTCCTTTGCAATGACACAGGTGCCTCCTTTATTGACTGGTCTGGTATTTTAAGAATTAGTTGAACTTGATTCTTAATACTTAATATTACTGGCCCACCTCAATCACCCCACATTCGAATTGTGAATCATGTTATTTGAAAGATTAGGAGATAGAAGCATTGGATTGGAAATAGAATCATTGGATTGGGTTGACAGCAACACAAGATACATGATCTACTTAGACAATAGAAACCTGACTTTCTATAGCCAGTCAGAAAATGCCTATCGTAGCAGGCACTCCTTGCTGCTCTATATATGTTTGCCTGTCTGAAATTGAAATGTTAAGTGAGTTACCCCCCCCCCCCCCCTTTCATCAAAGACAATGTATCATATTATTAACCCTTTAACACTCATCAGCCAAAAACGGCTTCTGCAGTGGTCTTGAAAAATGTCCATTTGCAGACTAACAGAAGACTATTTAAAAAGATTTACCACTGGAATGACGGGCTGCTCGATAACTGAGCCAGTCATTCCAGTGGTAAATTAAAAAAAATAGTCTTCTCTTGATCTGAAAATGGATAGTTTCTATGAGAAGATTAAAAATTTTAAGAACAAATTCGACATTTAAAGGGTTATTTGAATAGAATATAGTAAAAATCTATACGGGTGCTAAGCTCAAGTGATGAGCAAAAGTAATATTATGGAGGTAAGTTCAAGCAATTCTTAAAGCACCAGTCCTGCCCCTAAAGGAGTCTCTGGTTCATTATCGCCGTGACAATTTTATTTTCCTCAGTAGTAAAGTGTCACTTTTGTAGGTGAATAATAGACAGCTTTCATCAACATCCATTTAATTATTATTCTGACAGGTTGAAGATAAAAACTTCAATTACATGAATAACCTTTTTTCTGCTGGGTAAATATCTAAGACATGTATTGTGTGCTCTTACATCTATACTGTTATATATTTTCAAATTTATTTGACTGAAAGTTGTTGCTGCCTTATTGTTGTTACTTAGGCGGCAAGGAATTCCAGTCAAATTATTTCCTAATCTGCCTTTTGAGACCATGTTGTCATTTGAATTTGACCCTCTATTAAGAGTCCACCTGTCTTATGGAACCAACTTTTGATTCTCTCATGAATGATCTCTTAATGCAGTTTTTACTGTATCATTAATTTCTGTTCTTGGCACTGATGTCATCTGTTTTCACTTAAACATTGTTCAAGATCACTATTGCAAAATTGGCACAGAGATTCTTGTCAATATCTCAAAAACTGTATCATTTGGATGAAACTTGATATTTAAATGTAATATGTCAAATCAGATCACCGGATCTTGAAATTAGGTGAGTGACCTGTGAGTGACCTGCGTTCATGGTTCACTGATTTTAGCCAATAACCCTTAACCCTTTGACACTCATACCAAAAACAGCTTCTACAGTGGTCTTGAGAAATGTCCCGTTGCAGACCAAGAGAAGACTATTTTTGAAAATTTACCACTGGAATGACTGGCTCGATAACCGAGCCAGTCACTCCATTGCTACGCTTTCAAAAATAGTCTTCTCTTGGTCTGCAATTTAACATTTTCTTCGACAAAATTTAAATTTTCTTGAACAAATTCAAGGCTTAAAGGGTTAAAGTCGATGTTTATGCAGCCTGATATTTAAATGTAACATGTCAAGCAAGGGGGAGAAAGATGACACCTCCATGCCGGTCTCCTCCATAAGTACCAACTTTGTTGGGAAACTAAGTCATCAAGGATTGCGGGCTGACATCCGCATACAGAGGCAACTCTGACTATGTCTAACCTTCTAACAAGAAACTGTGCTCGACATCCTCGGACAACGCAATCTTCCCAGGAGCTTACCATAGCTACGTGGAATGTACGTGGGCTGACTGCAACATCAAAGAGGCAAACCTTAGGTGCAGACTGTGAACATTATAACATCGATATCACATGCATTCAAGAGACTAAAGTAGCTAAACACTCAGAGCAGCAACTTCAGACAGGCCATAAGCTAATACTCATGGAGCAAAAACAGGCCACTTACCGTGGATTAGGCTTCGTAATCGGACCAAGGGTATTGGACGATGTCATTAGTTTTGGATGTGTCAGGGATCGCATTGCATTTATCGACCTGGATATACCAATGCGAAAGCGCACCTCCACTAAGTGTCGCATAGTCAACGCATATGGGCCAACTACCGAAAGGTCCAAAGAGAATCCAGCTATATTAGATTCCTTCTACGCAGAACTGAGCTCCGCCATTACTATCCCAGCTAGATGGCAACTTTTTGTGTGTGGAGATTTCAACTCCAAGCTGGGTAAACTCGGCATTGCGAACAAAAGTTCAGGACTTAGCTCATGCATGGGATCGTATGGAGAGGGCACACGCAACAGCAATGGAGATGCACTGGTGGCATTCCTTAGCTCCAATGGCCTATTTGCCACAAATACGGCTTTCAAACACCCATGCCGCCACTGGACAACATGGACTGGACACATTGCTGATCACAAAGCCCCAAAAGGTCCTAAGGCTACAAAAGATGTCTTCAACCAAATAGATTTCATACTATGCAAGACAGCAGCAAAACCCCTACTTCGGGATGCTCGTTCCTATGGAGGCACAGACCTCAATTCTGACCATAAGCCAGGCATTACACGCCTCCATATGAACCAGCTCTACCTAATGTATAAACGCCATACCAGGCATGAGGGTAGAGTCACCTACAACTTACCCAACCTCATCAGCGACACTGACACTCAAATGTCATACAAAAAGGCCCTCGGGGAGCAGATAGCTAACATCGACATCAGCTCCGATCCAAACGAAGCCCTAACCAAAATACTGATATCTATGGAATCGTCAGCTACTAGCACCATAGGTGTTCTAAAAAACAACAGAAGTAGGTATACTGACGACCCTCTCATAGTAAAACTGTCAGCAGAACAGAAAGCGTTATGTCTGCACATCTATCAAAGTGGCCAAAGTGAAGATCGCCACAAACTACGCCAGGAATGCAATAACATTCTGCGCCACATTAGCGAACGCTTAAATCACTGCCACGGATGACTGCCACAAAATGTTTCGGGCAGCCCGAGCCCTGAGAGTTGCTGACTACGCACCACCACTAACTGTACACAACTGTGAAGGACACTTTATCGGGACTGACCAGGGCAAAGCCGAGGCAATTCGAGAATGGTTCAAGGAACAGTTCACTGACCACGATGATGAGCCCTTGCACCCATTCTCAGGAGACCCCAGGCCATTACTAACACCAATTAATACAGCAGAGGTTGAGAAGGCACTGAAAGCCCTGAAAAATGGGCATGCATCTGGACCCGATGGCATGAGCAATGAACTATTCAAATATGCAAGTGACATTGCCTCAAAACCGATCACGCACATAATCAATTCAGCTTTTATGCACCACCTTCCCATCGATGCTGTAGCCCAAGGCATCCTTATCGCACTACCCAAGCCCAAGAAGCCACCTGGCCCCCAGCCAATCTGCAGCCCATTGTGCTCCTTAACAGCATACAGAAAATCCTATCCAATGTTACTCTATGCCGTATCCGAGACAAGGTCGACGACTTCACCGGATCATGTCAAAGTGGCTTCAAACGTGGACGTAGCTGCGCAGACATTGTATGGGCTCAACGCATGCTTGTGTTGGTAGTCATGTCCAAACACTGGGATTTCCACAAAATGGGCATTGACATGTCACGAGCCTTCGACACAATTAAGCGCTCAAAGATCCTAGATGTACTACACCAGGCCAGTTGCAATGAAGATGAGCTGCGACTAGTGAGACTACTGCTTGCAGACACCAAGCTGAGAGTATGAGTCAAGTCGGTGAAGTCTGTAGAGTTTGAGACATCAATCGGCTCCCCACAGGGAGATGGCCTATCCCCTGTTCTCTTCACCTGTTACCTGGCTGCTGCATTGAAATCCGTGCGGGAAAATTCCACAAGACCAAACCCCCCTGTGTCAATACTGGGTATGCCGCTAGAAATGGAATATGCCGACGTTGTGGACATTATAGATGAGGAAAAGAAACCCATTGACGAACTTCTCCCAATAACTGCAAGCAAACTAAAAATTGAGAATCTCTGTGAATGAATCCAAAACAGAGTTCAGCCACATATACCTATCTACAAAGCATGAAACTAAAGAAAATGACGATCCACTCCATGACGGCAAACCATGGAGGAAAAGTAAAATCTTGGGCTCAATGCTTTGCAGTACTGCTGACATTGCTGCACGCTGCATCATGGGGAACATAGCTTTCCAGTCCTTCTGGAAGCTATGGATTCGTAGATCAAAGATGCCCGTGGTAAAAAGACTACGTTTATACATTGCAACCTGCGTATCCTTGATGATGTATAACTGTCACAGCTGGGCAGCTCCAAAGGCAGCTCTAGACAAACTTGACGCCTGCCACCGCAAACATCTACGCACCATCACTGGACACCAATGGCCAGCGAGCATAATTTCCAATGATGCACTATACAAGATGTGTAATACGCCGCCGCTGTCTGTAAAAGTCGCCCAGCAAAGATGGTCCATGTTTGGCCATGTGCTAAGGATGGCAGAAAACACACCAGCACCGAGAGCCTTGGAATTCGCCCTACTTGGAGCCAGCAAATACACAGCCAGGAGAGGACGTCATTGCATAAATCTGCTAAACGTGCTACGAGGTGACCTCAAGAAAGCAGGATTAGGTACACTCAAGTCAAGAATGGACCTGAGGAAGCTAAAGATTTTGGCTGAGGACAAGACACAGTGGGCAAAAGCGAAGAAGGACTGATTGCAGCTGTAGGATGTTTCTACTACTACAGCCACAGAATACAGTAACCATACATATATCATACATGTCAAGCCAGGTCACATGTCGTCAGTTCACATGTCACCAGTTCACATGTCACCAGGTCACATGTCACCAGCTCATATGTCACCAGTTCACATGTCACCAGCTCTCATGTCGCCAGGTAACATGTCACCAGTTCACATGTCGCCAGGTCACATGTCACCAGGTCACATTTCACCAGGTCACATGTCACCAGCTCTCATGTCGCCAGGTCACCAGATCACATGTCACCAGCTCTCATGTCGCCAGGTCGCATGTCGTCAGGTCACATGTCACATGTCAAGCCAGTTCACATGTTACCAGCTCATATGTTACCAGTTCACATGTCACCAGCTCTCATGTCACCAGTTCACATGTCACCAGCTCTCATGTCACCAGTTCACATGTCACCAGCTCACATGTCGTCAGGTCACCATGTCACATGTCACCAGTTCACATGTCAAGCCAGGGCATATGTCACCAGTTCACGTCACCGGATCACATGTCACCAGTTCACATGTCGCCAGCTCTCATGTCGCCAGGTCACATGTCGTCAGGTCACATGTCACCATGTCACATGTCAAGCCAGTTCACATGTCACCAGCTCATATGTCACCAGTTCACATGTCACCAGCTCTCATGTCACCAGTTCACATGTCACCAGCTCTCATGTCGCCAGGTCACATGTCACCAGTTCACATGTCACCAGTTCTCATGTCGCTAGGTCACATGTCAAGCCAGTTCACATGTCACCAGTTCACATGTCACCAACTCTCATGTTGCTAGGTCATATGTCACCAGTTCACATGTCACCAGCTCTCATGTCTCCAGGTCACATGTCACCAGTTCACATGTCAAACCAGGGCATATGTCACCAGTTCACATCACCGGATCACATGTCACCAGTTCACATGGCACCAGCTCTCATGTCGCCAACTCTCATGTCGCCAGGTCACATGTCGCCAGGTCACATGTCCTCAGTTCACAGGTCACATGTTGCCAGGTCACATGTCGCCAGGTCAGATGTCGCCAGATCACATGTCGCCAGTTCACATGTCACCAGGTCACATGCCACCAACTCACATGTCACCAGTTCACATGTCACCAGCTCACATGTCGTCAGGTCACATGTCACCAGGACACATGTCAAGCCAGGTCACATATCACCAGTTCACATGTCGCCAGTTCACATGTCACACTTAATTTCTCTCATAATGTATCGAGTATACTATTGTCTATAATGCATTGGTTTTAGGCAGCAAGGACGTTAAGCATCTTGTTCTTATTTCATTTCCAGAATACATATGAAATGCAAAATTTCAACAAGAGTACATTATGTCTTCATCCGCTGGTGAGCACAGAGAAGAAGGAGCGATGGTTTCATAACGTGTCCGGCTGTGCTGTGAGCTGGCAAAACCCGATGTACACGGAGAGCGAGCATGATATCGCTCATATCGTCATTGCAGTGTTTGGATCGGTCTGTCTTCTTACCACATTGTTTACATTGGTCAGTATTGAGCCAGGGTCAGACCGAGTTTTCACAAATTATAAGCCAATATATTAGCCAACCACACTTTTTCTTAGCCACAACTGAATGTTACATACCAGATACAAGGTTATGTTGAATATTTTGAAACTAATTTGCCTGGAAGCTGTTTTAGGCAGCAACAGTTTCCAGTCAAATTAGTTTTAAAATATTCAGCCACTGGCCTCTATGGGTGCTTTTTATCCGAGATATTAGGTTTCAGTGCTTATTTGGTCACAATAAAACATAATATAAGTACTAGTTATATAAATATTTACTGTAAGATGTTTTTTTCAAAGTTAATTTTAATGATTCTCTATGTCTTTGAAATTATGTATAATATGATTTTAATCATTAGCTATTTATTTAGCCAATCCTGCTTTCTATTAGCCTAGTCTCAATTTTACTAACATTTGGGTAGGAATGTGTACCCCTTGTGGCGGGATGTAGTGAGTAACAGGGTTTGATTAGTGGCTGGACATATGGATTAACAGGATGTGATTAGTGGCTAGGTCTAGGGAGTAACAGGGTGTGATTAGTTGCTAGATGTAGGGAGTAACCGGGTGTGATTAGTGGCTAGATGTAGGGAGTAACAGGGTGTGATTAGTGGCTAGATGTAGGGAGTAACAGGCTGTGATTATAGGCTAGATGTAGGGAGTAACAGGGTGTGATTAGTGGCTAGATGTAGAGAGTAACGGTGTGATTAGTGGCTAGGTGTAGGAAGTAACAGGGTGTGATTAGTGGCTAGGTGTAGGGAGTAACAGGGTGTGATTAGTGGCTAGGTGTAGGGAGTAACAGGGTGTGATTAGTGGCTAGGTGTAGGGAGTAACAGGGTGTGATTAGTGGCTAGGTGTAGGGAGTAACAGGGTGTGATTAGTGGCTAGGTGTAGGGAGTAATCGTGTGATTAGTGGCTAGGTGTAGGAAGTAACGATGTGATTTGTGGCTAGGTGTAGGAAGTAACGATGTGATTTGTGGCTAGATGTAGAGAGTAACAGGGTTTGCTTAGTGGCTAGATGTAGGAAGTAACAGGATTTGAGTAGTGGCTGGGTAACAGGGTGTGATTAATGGTGGGATGTAGGGAGTAACAGCGTGTGATTAGTGGTGGGATGTATGGAGTAACAGGGTGTGATTAGTGGCTTGGGCCTTGGTGTAGGGAGTAACAGGGTGTGATTAGTGATGGGATGTCGGGAGTAACAGGGTGTGATTAGTGATGGGATGTCGGGAGTAACAGGGTGTGATTAGTGGTGGGATGTATGGAGTAACAGGGTGTGATTAGTGGCTTGGGCCTTGGTGTAGGGAGTAACAGGGTGTGATTAGTGATGGGATGTCGGGAGTAACAGGGTGTGATTAGTGATGGGATGTCGGGAGTAACAGGGTGTGATTAGTGGCTTGGGCCTCGGTGTAGGGAGTAACAGGGTGTGATTAGTGATGGGATGTCGGGAGTAACAGGGTGTGATTAGTGGCATGTTATGGAGTATGATGCATGTTACAATATGACATTCAGATACTAATGTTCAGCTTATTGTTGAAATTAATGAATTCATGTGTCATTCGTCATGTCTGTTTCCGTTGACAAATGATACCATTTCCTTTAAAAGAAATCCCACAAATAATACCATTTCCTTTTAAAAGAAATCCCACAAATAATATCATTTCCTTTAAAAGAAATCGCACAAATGATGCCATTTCCTTTAGCAGAAATCCCACAAATGATACCATTTCCTTTAAGAGAAATCCATTAAATGATGCCATTTCCTTTAAGAGAAATCCAACAAATGAGGGCCATTTCCTTTAAGAGAAATCCCACAAATTATGCCATTTCCTTTAAGAGAAATCCAACAAATGATGGCCATTAGAGAAATCCCACAAATGATGGCCATTTCCTTTAAGAGAAATCCCACAAATGATGGCCATTTCCTTTAAGAGAAATGGCACAAATAACCTGTTTTGCCTGTCTGATGTGACTTCCATACTAATGCATGTTTTACTGTTATCTTGATGCTGCTCATGGATGACAGAGCTCAGGTAAGAGACTGTCACATACATTGTAAGCTCCTGATACTTACACAACTGTCTGTCTGTCTGTCTGTCTGTCTGTCTGTCTGTTTCTGTTTGTCTGTCTGTCCGCCCGTCTGTCTGTCTGTCTGTCTGTATGTCTGTCTGTCTGTCTGTCTGCCTGCCTGCCTGCCTGCCTGCCTGTCTGTCTGTCTGTCTGTCTGTCTGCCTGCTTGCCTGTCTGTCTGTCTGTCTGTTTGTCTCTCTGTCTCTGCCTGCCTGCCTGCTTGTCTCTGTCTGTTTGTCAGCCTGCCTGCCTGCCTGTATGTCTGTCTGTTTGCCCGCCTGCCCGTCCGTCCGTCTGTCTCTCTGCCCGCCCGCCTGCCTGCCTGTATCTGTTTTGCTGTCTGTCTGCTTGACATAGGCTAAAGGTGTATCATTCATAAAGATGTCAGTATTTATGGTTTACTGAACATCATAGAAAATTCTTCTCCAAGCTATAGTCTAAATGTGTGTCACATACCAAAAGTAGGTCATCATTACATATTTTCATGATTCACTGATTATCATAGAACATTCCAGAGGTTTCCAATAATTATATAGTAATTGACATTGATTGAACTTGGTGTATGGATCTATTGTACCCTAACCGTGTGTCAATCTCATAAGTAGGTCAGTTTGACCTACATTTCATGGTTCACTAAACATCACAGAAAATTCCTCTCCTGGCTGTATGCTGTTAAATGGTGCCACATAGCAAAAGTAGGTTATTGCGGTCTACTTTTCACGATTCACTGATTATTATAGAAAATTCTTCTCTTTCTGTTGTTTCAAAATGTGTTTGTATGCAGTAGCCAAACTTCCTCTGAAGGTGTTTCACATACCAAAAGTAGTTCACTATGGTTTTCTTTTCACAGTTCAATGACCAGCAAATAAATTGTTGTCCTGTCTCTATTTTCAAAACTCATACCTATTCAAGTATTGTCAGCAAACTTGGTTTATGGCTAAGGCTGCGAGATGTATATAAAGTTATGTACCTTTCCTGGTTCATGCAACATTACAGAGACATTTAGCTCAGGGTTCTATAGGCGTATCCTTTGTACATCACTAAGATTATAGGTCAGGTTGCTGTAGACATATCCTTTGTGTATCACTAACATTATAGGTCAGGCTGCTGTAGGCGTATCCTTTGTACATCACTAAGATTATAGGTCGGGTTGCTGTAGACATATCCTTTGTGCATCACTAAGATTATAGGTCAGGTTGCTGTAGACATATCCTTTGTGCATCACTAAGATTATAGGTTAGGTTGCTGTAGGCCTAGCCTTTGTGCATCACTAAGATTATAGGTCAGGCCGCTGAAGGCCTAGCCTGTATGCATCACTAAGATTATAGGTCAGGCTGCTGTAGACATATCCCTTGTACATCACTAAGATTATAGGTCAGGTTGCTGTAGACATATCCTTTGTGCAACACTAAGATTACAGGTCAGGCTGCTGTAGGCATATCCTTTGTGCATCACTAAGATTATAGGTCAGGCTGCTGTAGACATATCCTTTGTGCATCACTAAGATTATAGGTCAGGCTGCTGTAGACATATCCTTTGTGCATCACTAAGATTATAGGTCAGGCTGCTGTAGGCGTATCCTTTGTACATCACTAAGATTATAGGTCAGGTTGCTGTAGACATTTCACTTCAAGAGTATACTTACCTCCCTAATACTTTTGATATTGCTAAATATCGGCGTTCACTCAATAAACACTCAGAATAAAAACAGTTAGGTGCCCCTACTGGGCAGGTAGACAGAGGGTAGTCCGGCGGATGCCATCCCCACCACCGCGCATACGCCGACTACTACTTCTTCTTTGCTAATTTATTGGCAGAGGGTTCACATGCTTTTTGTGTTTTTTTCACTTTTCACTTGTTCTAACGCATTTAAGTTCTTATATTGGAAGTATTATCACCTGTTATCATGTCAGAAAGAGTGGCTTCGCCGGAGGACGGCTCAGGATCCTTATATCAGGTGATTTCTAATATATTCTAGCGAGTTTTTCCCGGTGTAATGTGTTTCCGGGACTCGCGTTTACCGTGATAAGCGCCTGTTTTAGTTGTTTTATTTCAACATGGTGCTATATAATACTAATCTCTCTTTGTGTTTATGTCCACAGGTATCTGTTAGGATATGTAATGGACATCACAGCATCTGAGGGTTTGTTTCTCTCCACCAAGGTTCCATTTCCTACTAATACTGTTAGGTTATCTAACCAAGAATTCTATGTCCAGTGAGTCGGAGGCCTAGTATGAAGGTCTTCTCACTTTGCCCTCTTGATCCAATTCCTTCCCCTAAGGTGGAGAAAGTTGAGAGGCGTACAGTTGGTGGAGTGCTCCAGTTCATCGCGTTGGATGGTTTGTCTATATAAAGTGTCAGGTATCTAAGTAATGATATGAGGTGAGGTTAATTATTTAAGAAAATTAACTGTAATTGCCATTGTTATCGTTGTGTATCTGATGGTTGTGTAGTCTGAATAACCGTTCGAAAGATGTTCTGGTTATGAATACAATTCGTCCGCACGCCTGGTTGTTGGTCGGATCGATTAATTTACTGTCATGGGATTCGTGACGTCATAATCAGCCTTGCTTTTATTAACAATTAAAGTTTTGTCCAATGCTGGTTTCAGATGATTATTGATCTTTATGATCATTTCCCTCTCTTTTAGTTTGGTTTTGAGTTTCTACCGTTAACAAAATTACTCATTGTCCTCGTCCTTTGTCCTGTTTCAGAGACCTGGTTGCTCGTCCTGTGGACAGTTCCTTAAGGATAGGTTCGTTCCTCACCTGTGTTTTAGTTGTAGTCCCTGTGGGCCATTGCTCAAGTGTGAGGTATGCAAGCAGTGGGTGGGGGGGGGGGGGGGTAGCCAATGGCCGAGTTTTTGTCTTTGCAGGCAAAGGACAAGGTGGTGGAGGAGGAGAGGAAGCAGAAAAGAGAGGGTGTGAGTAAGAAGGGTAAGAGGAAGGCCTCGTCCGCGGTGGACATGGAGGCCTTCCGGAGTGAGATGTTGGGAGAGATGAAGAGGACGATAAAGGATTTGGTTCCAGAGTTGCTTCGTGGCATGCTTCCTGGACCAGATCCTTTGTCGTCCTCGGCATCTGCTTCAGAGCAGGTAATCCCCACCTCTGAATCACCTTTCCGTAGGCCGTTTCCGTTGTTTGAAGATTCAGAGGTGGCCCCATTAGTGGGGGCGTTCCACGACCCTGGCAGCAGGCTTGGTGCCGCGCCGAGGGGTCGTGGACGGCTGTCGCTGGAACCCGCGGGCTGCTTATCAGTCCAGGGGTATCCGCATGCCGCGGGTGCCAGTACCTCCTATGGCACCTTTCCTGGCCAGTCCGGGTTAGCTCTCTTTGCTGACCCGGAGTCTAATCTTTCTGGCCAGGAGGAAGAGGATTACCTGTTAGGGTCGCCGTCTGGGGACGTGACCATGGATTATGACGTCTGTGCACCCCTCGTGGGGAATACAGGCGACATATTCCATGGCTCTAATCACGCAGGAGTAGAGTTCACGGCTCAGAAGGTGGCCCTGGGCGGTGCTGATGGCCAGCTATACCGCATACCTCGGCTTGCCGAGAGTATCGCTGGTGCTGGCCGGGGCCGTGGTGGGGCGGTATCTGCCTCGCGCTCTACCACGGCGCCTGCTCCTGGTCAGGCCAGTCAGATTAGCATGCCTGTTCTTTCGGGCCCGTATGCTTTCCCTGGCTTGCCAGGGGTATCAGCTTATCCGCCGTCAAGCTCTGCTGCTTGCGATCAGGAGGAAGACGAAAGCCCCCGTCTTGTAGAGCGCTCGCAGCTAGCCACGGAAGAGGATTGGTCTGACGCTTGCCAATGGCTGGTAAGTGTTAGGCCAGATCTGCCCGTGGAGCAGTCGGCTAGCCAGCGTGATCACAGGCCGTGGTTAGCTGGTAAGGCTACTGCTAGTGCTATGCCATCTCTGTCGTCGACATGTTCGCGGCGGCGGAGACGTCCATCAAGGCGAATGGGCGTCTCGCGAAGGCCCCTCGCGAGGGGGCCAGGCGTTGCCGCATCATGCCCCTGGATTACCAGAGCTACGGTGTGGTACCCAAGCCTAGCGTGGATGACCGCGCGGCTTTGGGTGAAGATGCGCGGCCAGGCTCCCGTTCTGACATGGGAGTCTTGTGTTCGAACGCGTTACGTTTGGCTAATGCCGCGTTGCGTGATGCGGAGGAGAGGGGGAGAGCTTCGATTGCCGCTCTGTCCCACGTCTCCCAGCTGTTACAGGGGTTAGTAACAGCATCCGCATCGCGCCAGCCGAGCCCGGTCACAGTCCAGAGAGCCATCCAGGATGGGGTATCAACCTGGCTCTGGACTGCATGACTCGGGCGGTGACCAGGAATGTCCGGGCGAGGCGCACGTTTGCCTTGGACAATCTGTGCCCGTCCCAGGACCTGTACAATAGGCTACTGCGTACGCCTATGACGGGTCCTGGTCTCTTTGGAGGTGAGGGATGTAGGCACCTCCAGGAGACGGTTACTCTGGTCAATAACCAGAGGGCGCTGCGCGAGCAGTTTGAAGTGCTCCGTCGGGAGCGCGTTCACGCCGCACCCCCTGCGTATCGTCCCCTGCGTATCGTCCCCTGCAGGCTCGAGGTGGAGGTGGCCAGGTCAGATGCCACCCACCATCGCAGCGTCGGCCTAGGCCGCGTGCGATTCGGCCATCAGTGAGGGGGGCGCAGGCTCCTCAGGCGCAGTCAGCCAGGCAGCCACCCGTGTGCATGGTGCTGGGCGTGGCGTGCGAGGATCTGGTCATGGCAATCGTGCCTGATGGGCCGGTTACCGCGGTGAGAACCACTCCAGTGTTTCTGGCGAAGGTGACAGTGCCACTCTTGCACTCCTTATGTCCACCTCTCTCCCTAGGTGGACCGGTGGGATGCCAGCTGGCCGACCACACGCAAGAGTGGGAACGGTTGACTCAGGACCGTTTAGTCTTGCAATGGCTTTCAGTCGGGTATCATCCCGATTGGAGGCCCGCCATCGCGACTGTCTCTAGTGCCAATCTGGACTCCAAATCCGAGAGATCCAGATCAAAGGTTGTGTATCGAGGAGGAGATAAATTCCCTCATACAAAAAGGAGCTATTCAGCCGGCACAGAAGTGTCCGAGCTTCTATTCAACCGTGTTCTTAGTAACAAAAAACACCGGAGGGTGGAGACCAGTTCTCAACCTCAAGCCGTTGAACAAGTTCATAGAGACGCCCAGTTTCAAGATGGAGACTGTGCGCTCGGTGTTGGCGGGGTTAGAGAAGGGAATGTGGACAGCTTCAATAGATTTGAAGGATGCTTATTTCCACATTCCCATAGCGAGGAGTTTCCGTCGCTTCCTGAGATTTGCATTCCAGGGCAGACAGTGGGAATTCAGGGTGTTACCCGTCAGAATTTCCACCGCTCCTCGGGTTTTCACCCGTGTGGTTCTTGCGATTACAGCATACCTCCGCAGGAGAAGCATAGCAGTCCACATGTACATAGACGACTGGCTGTTAAAAGCACACACCCAGGGAGGTTTATCGACCAATCTGGAGATTTTGAAAACTCTCATGGATTTAGGCTGGATGATAAATTTTCAAAAATCAGAGCTGACTCCATCCCAGAAGTTTGTTTACCTGGGGATGTTCTTCGATCTAGAGACAGGATATGTTTATCCTACTCAGGAGAGAGTTCAGAGACTCATCTCAGTAATTCAGTTAGTGTGCGACAGTCGTCATGTCCTGGCACGGGTTTACTTGAGAATGCTGGGGTTGATGGTTTCTCTGGAACCAGTCATTCCTCAGGCGGCCTTACGCAGGCGGCCGATCCAGTTATTTCTCATGACACAATGGACCCAGAGTACAGGTTCACTGGACTCGAATGTGTCAGTGTTGGCGCCTCTAGTTCACCACCTGCAATGGTGGTTGAAGACAGAGAATCTCCTGGGGGGGGGGGGGTGATGCTAACCCCTCCTCACCCTCAGGTAACTGTGTACACAGATGCCTCGATGGAGGGGTGGGGAGCTTGCCTGGAAGAATCCACGATATCAGGGCTGTGGGATCTGGAACAGTCGAAGGAACATATAAATCTACTGGAATTAAGAGCAGTAGTCCTGGGCCTGGAACATTTCTTACAGAAAGTTCAGGGCAAGATTGTTCTTATTCGTTCAGACAACTCAACAGTAGTGACTTACATAAACCGCCAGGGCGGAACGAAGTCACCCAGTCTCTCTATGATGACATGGAAACTGCTTTGCTGGTGCCTGGATCACAGGATTACCTTGAAAGCAGTTCATATTCCGGGAAGGTTAAATCTGCTAGCAGACTCATTGAGCCGAAGGATGAGTGTTTTTACCGACGGAATGGCAACTAAATCAATGTGTGGCGGATCGTCTGTTCGACCATTGGGCGATTTGTTCGCAACGAGGAGGAATGCGAAGATGACGACGTACGTCTCTCCGATTCCAGATCCAAGCGCTTTCGCAACAGATGCGTTAGCTATCAGCTGGGCGGGAATGTATGCATACGCATTCCCTTCAGCAATCCTGATTCCAAAAATTCTTCAGAAAATCAGACAGGAGGAGTGCCAAGTGCTTCTGATCGCCCCAGATTGGCCAAGCCGATCATGGTATACGGATCTGCTGGACCTTCTGGTCTGCAATCCGGTTCCTCTGCCTCTGATGGACGACATTATCTTCCAGGGCAAGGCCCTTCACAACAATCCGTCAATGTTCCGATTGACTGCGTGGATGTTGTCAAGGAATCTAGACTTAAGGAGGGCTTTTCTGAGCAAGCAGCCATGTTTATGGCCAAAGCCAGGAGGGGGTCAACCTCCAGAGCATATAATTATAAAATCAACAGATTTGCAGAGTGGTGCTCAAAAAGATGTATTGATCCAATGGATTCATCTATTCAGGTAGTAGCTGATTTCCTCTGTCACCTGTATGATGCCTATAGCCTCAAGCCTAACTCTATTGCTGGTTATAAGTCAGCTTTAATGACTGTTATCCCTTGCTTGGCTAAGAGGGGAAGTGATGAAGTAAGTACATTAAATGTATTAATTAAAGGCATGGGCAATCTAAGACCAAGGAATCCCCCGGTGATTCCTTCTTGGAGTTTATCGCTAGTGCTTCAGGTACTAGGTGATAATCCTTTTGAACCACTTAGTTCCATTTCTATGAAACTGTTGACTCTTAAAACTGTATTTTTAATTGCTGCGGCCTCGGCTAGGCGTAGAAGTGAAATTCATGCCTTATCAGCCGAGGCAGACCGTTTTGTGGTTACAGGGGAAGGCCTTAAGTTGCTACCTAGGGTTAATTTCTTGGTTAAGAATCAGTCTTTGAAATATCCAGGTCAACCTATTTTTTTGCCTGCTTTAACTAGATATGATCCTAATTCTAAAGCATGGTGTCCCGTTCGGGCGCTGCTTCGGTACAAACAGCGTACTTCGGAGTGACGGACCGATCAGTCAGCGTTATGGTTGTCATATATTGAACCCCATGGCAGGGCGTCTAAGGACACCATTTCCAGGTGGATTGTAGAGTGTATCCAATTTTGTCATAAATCCGCCACTGGTAAGCAGGTTGACATGGCCAAGGCTCACAGTGTCCGCGGCATGGTGACTTCCACTGCCCTATTTAATGGGGTCCCTCTGGATGACATTAAGTCCGTTGCTCAGTGGCACTGTGAGTCAAGTTTTACAGACCATTATCTCCGTGACACCTCGAATCCTCTCGCCTTGTCGATTTTGAAAAAATAATCGCTTGTATGATTTTTGATGAGAGTTTCCTCATTGCTTATATACTTCACAATTAATTAATGGAAACAACCACTTTTTGGGACTGCATCAGTCTTCACCACTGGGAAGATGATGACAGCTGCCAGGTTCAACAAGGTCACTCTTGTTCGTGTGTTGTTCATTATTGATTGTATTGTCACGTTACTGTCCTCTGTCCTATAGTACATGGCACTGGTACGTAGAGAGCGTATGGGACATTGAGGTCATTCTAGTCTTCCTCCCAGGAAGGGGGGGGGGGGGGGGGGAGCGCATATGACATTCGGTCATCTCATCCATCGGTTGGTGTTAGCCGATGTTCATCAAATCCTGACTGTGTTTTCACACAGTTTCAGAAGTTTAAGTGCCTTGAACGCGGAAAAGCGTATAGGGAAGAGCTGGTCTTTTGACCTCGCCTCCCTCCCGCCGAATTCCCTGTCGAATTCTGGCAATATCAAAAGTATTAGGGAGGTAAGTATACTCTTGAAGTGAAATAAACGAAATCAAGGATTTCTTTTTTCACGAGAGAGTTGATACTTACCTCCCTAGATACGGACCCGGCCTCTCCACCACAGAGGCTCGGTCTTCAGGCTCTTAATAGTTCCATGTGTGTCAGCCAATAAATTAGTCAGAGGAAGTAGTAGTCGGCGCATGCGCGGTGGTGGGGCTGGCATCCGCCGGACTACCCTCTGTCTACCTGCCCAGTAGGGGCACCTAACTGTTTTTATTCTGAGTGTTTATTGAGTGAACGCCGATATTTAGCAATATCAAAAGTATTAGGGAGGTAAGTATCAACTCTCGTGAAAAAAGAAATCCTTGATTTCGTTTATATCCTTTGTACATCACTAACATTATAGGTCAGGCTGCTGTAGACATATCCTTTGTTGCTGTAGACATATCCTTTGTGCATCACTAAGATTATAGTTTCCTTAAATATTTTCAGCTATTTAGAGCAAATATGCTGAAATCCCTTTAGAATTCTGTATATGTGATGCCTGTAGGCTCACAAGTTTAATGTTTCATGCAGCTCAGGTTCCGGGCCTTTATGACTCTTGTTTTCAAACTAGCACTATTCAGTATCAAGGCCCTTGTGACTTTTGTTATCAAACTAGCACTATCTTATTCAGTATCAAGGCCCTTGTGACTATTGTTTTCAAACTAACACTATCTTACTCAACATCAAGGCCCTTGTGACTATTATCAAACTGGCACTATATTACTCGGCATCAAGGCCCTTACTACTTTTGTTTTAAAACTGGCACTATCGGACTATTGTTATCAAACTGACACTATCTTAGTCGGCATCAAGGCCCTTGTGACTCTTGTTATCAAACTGGCACTATCTTAGTCAGCATCAAGGCCCTTGTGACTTGTTATAAAACTGGTACTATCTTAGTCGGCATCAAGGCCCTTGTGACTCTTGTTATCAAACTGGCACTATCTTAGTCAGCATCAAGGCCCTTGTGACTTGTTATCAAACTGGTACTATCTTAGTCGGCATCAAGGCCCTTGTGACTTGTTATCAAACTGGTACTATCTTAGTCAGCATCAAGGCCCTTGTGACTTGTTATCAAACTGGTACTATCTTAGTCAGCATCAAGGCCCTTGTGGCTTGTTATCAAACTGGCACTATCTTAGTCAGCATCAAGGCCGTTGTGACTTGTTATCAAACTGGCACTATCTTAAAGGTGTTAAAAGAATTGTCTCTAATCATTATTAATATAGCGGGCATTATCTCACAGTAATCTTATGATGTATGGCACTTAACCTGAGTGTATGAAGTCAAATGAACGTAATAGTGAAACTGTGTGCTCAAAACCGCCTTAACGGTAAACTATGACGTCAATGGCGGGTGTAAATACTCAATACCTATCCGCCGTTGACGTCAGCAGCGGGCATTATTGCTCAATAACCGCCTGCTTTGCGCGGCTGTGAAAACAGCTAATTCATGTGTTGTATTTGCCTAAAGTATTGATGTAGATATAGATTTCTGCCTATTCATTATCCATAATAATAATAATAATAATAATAATAATAAAAATAATAATAATAATAGCAGCAGCTGACGCCAACGATGCTGCCGATGACAAGTAGCCTTTGAGAAACAGTGGTGTGTTTTAATCTATCTATCTATCTGGCAATCTGGACATGCGGATGTCAGTTAAAGCCTAATGGCTATATGTACTCATTTGGAAAATGATGTTACTTACTATAGTGGATAATATTAATAATAATAGTAATAACGTTGCCTTGCTTGGGCAACAAGGCCCTTGTTTGACTGAAAATGTCGGGCTTCACTCACACAAGTCGGGCTTCAAATGATCTTAGCGCTCAACAAAACAATGTTATTATTATATTAAGCCACACTACTGCATTACATGAATCACCGCTTGCTGACATAAGAATTAGTTCAAATGAACCTAGACTGTACCTTGTATTATTCATTGGTCTAAGAGGAGGGAGAAACAGTTTCTTCTAATCTAAAAACACATGTAGCATAATCTGAATCCACATTGTTGACAATTCATGTGATGATGTCATACCGTCAATTTTATGGCATGTCAAAATTCATAAAATTAACTTGCTCTCCAAGTGCACAGTGCTTGCACTGTATATACAGTAAGCACTTTCAAGATCAGACGGTATCCAATGCTCATTCTTGCTCAGTGTGATTTTGTATAATACTCATAGATTGCATAGAGTCGAGACATCAAACTGCCCTCCTGCCATGAACTGCCCTCCTGCCATGCCCACATAGGAGACCATAGCATATTATGATGGATACAATACCATACCAACATGTCATCAGATACCATGACGTATACAATACCATAGCAACATAGCATAGCATCCTAAATGTTGCAGCACCACCACATATGATGTGTGAAAACAGGAAATAGCTCAACATGATGTGTGATATCTTATAGCTGAGGCATCTATTTTATATCTTATAGTTAACCTTTATTTTATGATCTTTGTTGTGTTATAACTGACGTCTCTTTTATGATCTTTGTTGTGTTCTAACTGACGTCTCTTTTATGATCTTTGTTGTGTTATAGCTGACTTTTCTTTTTGACTGGACCAATAGTCGTCGCTATCCTGGTGTGATTCTCTTCTACATGAACTTTTGTTTCTTCCTGGCTGCTATTGGCTGGATGGTCCAGTTTGCTGGTCATGCGCGCGAGGATATCGTTGGCAATTCAGATGGTACACCGAGGCATGGACAGCCTCAACTTGGGTTTGTGTTATGTATAAATAGCCATTTCATGGTCTTAATGTCCATTGGCATCTCAACAGACTATTTTTTTTTAATTTACCACTGGTATGACTGACTCATTTATGGAGCTAGGCATTCCAGTGGTGAATTAAAAAAAAAAGTCTTCCCTTGGCCTGCAAATGGACATTAAGACCCTTGCAGAGGCCATTTGTGCCACCTTGACCATTAAAGTGTTAAAACACATCAGCCCTGATATAAGTGACACATCAGCCCTGATATGAGTGACACATCAGCCCTGATATGAGTGACACATCAGCCCTGATATGAGTGACACATCAGCCGTGATATGAGTGACACATACGCTAGCTGTATGTATTTAGGAGTACTACACTAGCTGTATGTATGGATTTAGAAGTACTACACTAGCTGTATTGGTTTAGGAGTACCCATACTAGCTGTATGGGTTCAGGAGTACTACAATAGCTGTATGGGTTTAGGAGTACTACACTAGCTGTATATATTAAGAGTACTACACTAGCTGTATGTATGGGTTTAGGAGTACTACGCTAGATGTATGGGTTTAGCAGTATTAGACTAGCTGTATGTATGGATTTAGGAGTACTAGACTAGCTGTATGTATGGATTTAGGAGTACTAGACTAGCTGTATGTATGGATTTAGGAGTACTAGACTAGCTATATGGGTTTTGGGAGATGGATGGGTTTAAGAGTACTAGCTGTATGTGTTTAAGAGTACAAGCTGTTTGTGTTTAGGAGTACTAGCTGTATGTGTTTAGGAGTACTACACTAGCTGTATGGGTTTAGGAGTACTACACTAACTGTGTGTTTAGGAGTACTGCGCTAGCTGTATGTGTTTAAGAGTGCTAGCTGTATATGTTTAAGAGTACAAGGTGTATGTGTTTAGGAGTACTAGCTGTATGTGTTTAGGAGTACTAGCTGTTTGTGTTTAGGAGTACTAGCTGTATGTGTTTAGGAGTACTACACTAGCTGTATGTGTTTAGGAGTACTACACTAGCTGTATGTGTTTAGGAGTACTCCACTAGTTTAGGAGTACTACACTAGCTGTATGGGTTTAGGAGTACTACACTAGCTGTATGTGTTTAAGAGTACTAGCTGTATGTGTTTAGGAGTACTACACTAGCTGTATGGGTTTAGGAGTACTACACTAACTGTGTGTTTAGGAGTACTGCGCTAGCTGTATGTGTTTAAGAGTGCTAGCTGTATATGTTTAAGAGTACAAGGTGTATGTGTTTAGGAGTACTAGCTGTATGTGTTTAGGAGTACTAGCTGTTTGTGTTTAAGTGTACTAGCTGTATGTGTTTAGGAGTACTACACTAGCTGTATGTGTTTAGGAGTACTACACTAGCTGTATGTGTTTAGGAGTACTCCACTAGCTGTATGTGTTTAGGAGTACTACACTAGCTGTATGGGTTTAGGAGTACTACACTAGCTGTATGTGTTTAAGAGTACTAGCTGTATGTGTTTAAGAGTACTAGCTGTATGTATTTAGGAGTACTACACTAGCTGTATGTGTTTAGGAGTACCCATACTAGCTGTATGGGTTCAGGAGTACTACAATAGCTGTATGGGTTTAGGAGTACTACAATAGCTGTATGGGTTTAGGAGTACTACACTAGCTGTATATGTTAAGAGCACTACACTAGCTGTATATATGGGTTTAGGAGTACTACGATAGATGTATGGGTTTAGCAGTATTAGACTAGCTGTATGGGTTTGGGAGTACTACACTAGATGTATGGGTTTTGGGAGTACCCATACTAGCTGTATGTATTTAGGAGTACTACACTAGCTGTATGTATGGATTTAGGAGTATTACACTAGCTGTATGTATGGATTTAGGAGTACTAGACTAGCTATATGGGTTTGGGAGTACTACGCTAGATGTATGGGTTTAGGAGTACTACGCTAGATGTATGGGTTTGGGAGTACTACACGAGATGTATGGGTTTACGAGTACTACATTCACATTTGACATAAAACCTGGTGAAAAAGTTCATATCTGTTCATACAAAGCTGATTCAACCTCAAATAACAAAGTTATTCCTCTTGAAAATATTAAAGACTGAACCAACATGACCAATGGTGAAAATATGTATTTTTGGTGGCACGTTTTGTCATATTTAGAGTTATTGGCTTCTCTGTGTAACCTGATGGTCGGGTACTGTTGGGCATAAGCTACCACTCAAATAAGAACTAGATCAGTTTGATCTAGTTTCTTTATAATATACACATACTTATAGAATCTGTGACATACGATGACATACGCATTGTATCTGTGGCTTCCGTTCAAAAAAGCGGATCGATCAATGAGCCACTGAGAGTGGCACATGTTGGAGACATTGATAACCAATTATTATCTTGCTTTAGTGTTCAGGTCATGTGATACTGGAAGTGCTACCTTGTGGATACTGTTGCAGAGATGTTTATTATCTTTCATTATTTCTCAGGTCTGGTGAAAGCGCCACGTGTACTGTGATCTTTCTGCTAGTTTACTACTTCAGTGTTGCCGTCGCTGTCTGGTTTGTGCCTCTCGGGTATGCCTGGTATGTCACATTTCGTGCTCTGGGAAAATCTCGTCAGCTGCTACTTACCAAGACTGCATACTTTCATATAGCTGCGTGGTGTCTTCCTCTCGTCCTAGCAGTGATATGTCTCATTGTTGCTGAGGTACTATTAGCTTATCTATCATCTGTCTCATTGTTGACGAGGTACTATTAGCTTGTCATCTGTCTCATTGTTGCCAAGGTACTATTAGCTTGTCATCTGTCTCATTGTTACTGAGGTACTATTAACTTGTCATCTGTCTCATTGTTGCTGAGGTACTATTAGCTTGTCATCTACCTCATTGTTGCTGAGGTACTATTAGCTTGTCATCTACCTCATTGTTGCTGAGGTACTATTAGCTTGTCATCTGTCTCATTGTTGCTGAGGTACTATTAGCTTGTCATCTGTCTCATTGTTGCTGCGGTACTATTAGCTTGTCATCTACCTCATTGTTGCTGAGGTACTATTAGCTTGTCATCTGTCTCATTGTTGCTGAGGTACTATTAGCTTGTCATCTGTCTCAATGTTGACAAGGTTACTATTAGCTTGTCATCTGTCTAATTGTTGACAAGGTTACTATTAGCTTGTCATCTGTCTCATTGTTGCTGAGGTACTATTAGCTTATGTATCATCTGTCTCATTGTTGACAAGGTTACTATTAGCTTGTCATCTGTCTCATTGTTGCTAAGGTGCTATTAGCTTATATCATCTGTCTCGTTGCCAAGGTTACTATTAGCATATCATCTACCTCATTATTGCTAAGGTACTATTGGCTGTATTGGACTGGGACTTTATGTAGATTAAACTTTGTTGCGCAGTGGCAAAAGTATGCTCTACGCAAACGTACCAGTCGAATGAAAAAGAATCTATCTGTATAGAAGGGGTAGAAACACGATATCGCCTAAATTTTACAATCTTGAACGTAGAATCCAGCTTTTATCTCTGTTTTTAGTCATAGTGAATGGTGAATAATAGTAGAATTCACCTCCCTAAGTGCCACATTTTCATATTTGTCATCACATGACGAACTTCAGGAAACATGCCACACGTTTTGGCTCCGGCTTGTTTTGTGCTCTATTCTTTTTCCAAGAAATACCAGGTGAATAAAAAATATTCTCTATTGAGCCAATGTGCTCTAAGTTTTCGCCCAGTCGAATACAGCCATTAGCTTATCATCTACCTCATTGTTACTTAGGCACTATTAGCTTATCAGCTGTCTCATTGTTGCTACGGTACTATTATCTTCTCATCTGTCTCATTGTTGCTAAGGTAACCAAAAACGGCTTATGCAGTGGTCTTGAGAAATGTCCATTTGCAGACCAAGAGATGACTATTTTTGAAAATTTACCACTAGTTGTAAATTTTCAAAAATTGTCTTTCTCTGCAAATTTATGTTTTCTATGAGAAAATTTAAATTTTGTAAAACGAATTCGAGGGTTAAAATGTTAACTTATTTTACACTGTAGACTCCAATATGTGTAGATTATTTCTTGACTCCTTTTAAGCCCAGAACTGAAAGAATGTTAAAGTTTTTATACGCTCATCGTAAGACGCCTGTCGTAAGACATATGGGTTTAGGAGTACTACGACAGATGTTTGTTTCATTGTTTGATTACAGGTAGATGGGGATTCATTGACAGGTGTTTGTTCCATTGTTTGATTGCATGTAGATGGGGATTCATTGACAGGTGTTTGTTTCATTGTTTGATTGCATGTAGATGGTGATTCATTGACAGGTGTTTGTTCCATTGTTTGATTGAATGTAGATGGTGATTCATTGACAGGTGTTTGTTTAATTTTTTGATTACAGCTAGATGGAGATTCATTGACAGGTGTTTGTTTGATTACAGGTAGATGGAGATTCATTGACAGGTGTTTGTTTCATTTTTTTTTATTGGCACCTGGCCTGAAAGGCCAAGTGAGCTTATTCCATGGCGACCGTCCATCCGTCGTCCATCAACTTTTTCTTTAAACAACTTCTCAAGAACCACTGGGCTGATTTCAATTATATTTGGCACCACGCAACAAACAAACTCGATCAGCCAATTTGCCCGCCGGCCATCTTGGATTTTGGCCAATTTTTGTAAACGTTTTTAAAAATCTCCGAAACCGCTTGGTGGATCGATGCAAGCCTCATGAAATAGGATATAGGGCAAGAGTTAAACAAAGTTTGTTCAAGGGAACTTGATTGGTCAAATTGTTCGGCGGCCATCTTGGTTGACCTGCTTTTAGCGAAAACAACTTCTCCAGAACCGCTGAAGGAATCAGGCCGAAATTTGGGAGATATGATTAAGGACTAAGCGCCATTAAATTGGTTTTATATATGTTTTTGGGTATTCTGATCTCAAATTTGCAATTTTCGAAACTGTCGGATAAACGGTTTGGCGGCCATTTAGGATCATTTTCCCGCCAAAAGCTCCCATACTAAAGCAATGGTCAATTTTAAATATCATCTTCTCAAGAACATCTGGGCCGATTTCAATTATATTTGGCAGGAAGCATCGTTAGGGTATAGAGACTCAAGTTTGTTCAAAGCGGCCATCTTGAATTTCAGCCAATTTTTAGAAACGTCTAAAAATCTTCTCTGAAACCTTTTAGGGAATTGATGCAAACCTCATGAAATATGATCTAGGGCAAGAGCTGAACCAAGTTTGTTCAAGAGAACTTGATTTGTCAAATGGTTCGGGGGCCTTCTTGGTTGACCTAGTTTTATCGAAAACGACTTCTCCAGACCCACTGAATGGATCGGGCCGAAATTTGGGAGATATGATTAGGGACTAAGGGCCATTAAAGCTTGTATAAGGGAAGTTGATCCATCAAAAAACATGGCCGCCGTGGTCCAATCAAAATGTAGCGTGTTTGGTGGCCATATTGGATTTTTTGATTTGATGAATTTTGAGGCCGAAATTGGTTCTATATGTTTTTTGGTATTCTGAGCTCAAATTTGACATTATTCGAAACTGTGAGATAAATGGTTTGGCGGCCATCTTGGGTTATTTTCCCGCCAAAGGCGCCCATACTAAAGCAATGGGAAATTTTTAATGTCTTCTTCTGGCGAACTACTAGGCCGATTTCAATTATATTTGGCAGGAAGCATCCTTACAGCATAATGATCCAAGTTTGTTCAAATGAAGCCAATCGGGTAATTTGCCCAGTGGCCATTTTGGATTGTGGCCGATTTTAGGAAACGTCTTTAAAAATCTTTTCCGAAACCACTTGGGGAATTTTCATCTAGGCCAAGAGGTAAGCTAAGTATTTGTTTTATTGTTTGATTAAAGGTAGATGGAGATTCATTGACAGGTGTTTGTTTCATTATTTGATTACAGGTAGATGGAGATTCATTGACAGGTGTTTTTTCATTATTTGATTACAGATAGATGGCGATTCATTGACAGGTGTTTGTTTCCTTGTTTGATTACAGGTAGATGGCAATTCATTGACAGGTGTTTGTTTGATTACAGATAGATAGAGATTCATTGACAGGTGTTTGTTTCATTGTATGATTACAGGTAGATGGAGATTAATTGACAGGTGTTCGTTTCATTGTTTGATTAAAGGTAGATGGAGATTCATTGACAGGTACTTTGTTTCATTGTTTTTTTATTATAGATAGATGGAGATCCATTGACAGGTGTTTGTTTCATTGTTTGATTACAGATAGATAGAGATTCATTGACAGCGTCACAGGTGTTTGTTTCATTGTTTTATTACAGGTAGATGGAGATTCATTGACAGGTGTTTCTTTAATGTTTGATTACAGGTAGATGGAGATTCATTGACAGGTGTTTGTTTCATTGTTTGATTACAGGTAGATGGAGATTCATTGACAGGTGTTTGTTTCATTGTTTGATTACAGGTAGATGAAGATTCATTGACAGGTGTTTCTTTCATTGTTTGATTACAGGTAGCTGGAGATTAATTGACAGGTGTTTGTTTCATTGTTTGATTACAGGTAGATGGAGATTCATTGACAGGTGTTTGTTTCATCGGACATGAAAGCATCATGTCACGTGTGTTTCTTGTCCTCGTCCCGTTCACTCTCCTGATGCTGGCTGGATTCTTCTTTCTCATTAAAGGTAAAATCTGATGAATTCACACTAGGCTTGCGCGATTATTGCTTTTGAGTGATCGCGATCGATTATTTAAGAATAATCGTGATTACTCGATTAATAAGCTTGGGTAATAATTACAAATAACAAAGGTATATATAATTGACGAAAGCAGCAATGGTATTTAGAAATGCCCATTTGCAGGCCAAGAGAAGATAACTTTTGAAGATGTATCACTGGAATGCCTGGCTCGCTCGAGCCAGTCATTCCAGTGATACATTTTCAAAAATAGTCTTCTCTTGGCCTGCAAATGGACATACATTCACTGAGCAAAATGACAATGTTCGGGAGCGATAGCATTAAAGAATAATTAAATTGCAGGATTTGAAATATTTTATGCAGTAGAAATTATTCACAATTATTCGATTATTAAATTTTTAATCAGATAAATTAATGGTTTAAAGAATAATCACGATTTTGTATTTAATCGCGGAATCGTGCCAGCCTAATTCACACTACCCATTTTACTGGTTTAGATTTAGAAGAATGGACCTTTCCATTTTTAGCTAAGCCCCGCCCATCACTAGCTAAGCTCCACCCACACCTCGCCGTGTTGGGATTGATCGATCCCCAAATGCCCTAGCTATCAGTTTCCTGAAAACTATACAGGGAAGCTGTTGAATATTTTGTAACTAATTTGACTGGGTGCTGTTGCTGTCTATGGCAGCAACAGCGCCCAGTCAAATTAGTTTCAAAATATTCAACAGAATATTTATTAAATAGTAAAAGCAAACAATTTGTACAACAATGCATAGACCGTCTTCAAATATGCATTCGTGACGCACTTATCGACATCATTCATGATGTCATTCATTATGATGTCATTGTACACATCACGCAGTTCATTATGATGTCATATGATGGGTGGTTACTCTGGGAAGGTGAATTAACAAGAGGATAAACCAGTGAGGCACGCTATGGTTATGGCTTTGGCAGCTTTGTCAGAATCAGAAAACATCTGATCGACAGATTAACCAACAGATGGACAAACCGACTGACACTAGTTGTGATTCGTAACATCTGATCGATGGACTAATTGGCAGACGACTCACGACAAACTGACAGACGGATTGATACTAGTCGATTCGCATACAATCTGATAGTGATAAAATATTCTAACGATTATAATGTCGGGTGGAGGAGGAAACAGAGTGGGATTGTGGCTAAATAACATGTGAACTTCCAAAGGGAAGATGTTTTAACCAGTGCCTTTTCTGTGGTGCTGTACACTAAAGTGACATCAACTCTCTAAATGCTAAACCATTCTGTCCACAACTACTGATAAAACTTGTATATAAATCCTCTGATAAGTTTCTTATGCAGACTGATATGCCATAAAGTTAGGACTTCACGATATACCGATACCATATTGAAAACCAATATCACGCACTGATGGTTTCAAAACAGCGTATAAAATATAAATATAGAAAAAACGAGTATAAACATTTTCTGTTTTTCGTATCATCATTGCTTGAAGACACACATATGTATTCTCGCGAGGTCTCATATGTCAGCATGAGAGATCGAGATAACTGAGCGATCCCAACTTCCTTGGATGAAATTTGGATCGGATCTAAAGTACAGTACTTGGTAACCATTGCGTATATATTAATTTCCAACTTCCGAGTCCAAACCGCGCGCCTGAAGTCGCAGACGAATACTCGATCTGAATACTGGAAATAAAATAAATGCATTTTTTCACGACGACATGAAATCTTAAATTGTATATTCATTTTGATGTAATAGATGATGGTTATTACAGTATACATAATATTTAAGCGGTCCCAGGTAATAAGTTCACTCATTGGTCATGGCGTATATTAAGTATATGTGTACGGCATCAAGAATTCGTGCCACGAAATAGTGTTCTATTTTCGTGCGATTGACGATCGTTTTTTAATCGTTTTAGAGAATGGATTTCAACTTTTTCTTGACATTAATAACCATCTTTTTGAATATTTTGAAACTAATTTGACTGGAAGTTGTTGCTGCCTAAGGCAGGAACAACTTTCAGTCAAATTAGTTTCAAAATATTCAACAGCTTACCTGTATGGTTGCGTTTATACCACATTGTTGAGCTGTACATCGCGCCTCTATGACTGAGCGCATATACCGAGGCAGACACGCTCGATTTTTCTGATTGGTTTAAAAGTAACTCTTGACATATACATAATAGAAGTCGCCCATAAAACCGCTTAAACTGATATGAAAAGTCATAGGAACCTATGTGGCTGTAAGTCAAACCCTACATAAAGCCAGATCTCAAAACTGAACGTTGCATTATCCATCCTCTCTGCCATGTCTGCCCTTTCTCTTTATAATAAGTTCCTCTTTCACTAGATTGTAACAACCGCATTGCATTTATGTCCGACACACTAAAATATAAGGAGAAACAGTTTCTCCTTCATTAAAGGAATGGAAAAGGGTACTATCAAAGTGTTTATTGGTAATTTATTGCAATATTAATTATATGACTACCGGTAAAAACAGAAGTGAATCGGAATAATATGAGAAAAGCATTTACTGGCTCTAGTAGTACGTAACTTGGAACCACTTAGTGAAGTTGGTAGTCCTACATGATCCATCTTGTGTCACCTGTGTGTGCAGTTACCGCCTACCTGAATATAACGAAAGCCATCAGGAATTTAGTTTCGCAAGCGGTATGACTCGTATTCTCTATAGTAGCTGATATAGAGCGATTATCTCCCTACTGTTAAATTACTTTTAATCATTTTGAAAACATAATTGAAAGTCACTGTTTCTGATGGCAGCACCGAGTTTCAGTTGGAAAAATGTTCAAACTACAGGGTCATAACCTGATAGCTAATGAATATTTTGAAATTTTGTTTGACTGAAAATAGGCCCTGTCGCTGGAAACAATGGCTTTCATTCAAATTGCTTTAAAAGTAAACTATTTAAACACCTGTAGGACATAGTGGCTAATCAACGTAGCGCAAATATAGCTCATATTATATGACCGGCTGTAGAGGATATTATTTATTATTCCCTCGGCATACAGAAGAGGGCGAAGGCGCAGGCGTGTCACTAGTGGGTTCCCGTCTGAGTGACATAACTGGTATGTAGGTGTAATAACAACGTACTGGGCATGTCCGCCTATAGTAGGCATGTTGGTCCAGGTAAAGGGTATTCCCTAACCTGCTAGATTGATGCCTATAGGTTCCATCGTGTGGAGCTGGTATATCCAATGGCATTCCTTCTGTCTCCTCCATGGTGTGGGGTTTTCATCATCGGGGTCTGATGAGAGAACCTGTATGATTCTGAACTACACATCTGTTCGTGAGTGTCCAGGTTTGTTGAAATGCCTGGCGACTGGGGTGTCGTATCTCTCACTTTTGTGGAGGTTTGATATAGATCTCAGGTGTTCCTGAATTCGGATCTTATAGGTGCGCAGGGATTCTCCCACGTATTGTTTGTTGCATTTGCTACAAGTTAGGAGGTAGACAATGTTTCTAGTTTGGCAGTTACCTATGATTTTGGCCTTGTAGGTTAGGCCCATGTGGGAGCTTGTGAAGAATCTGTTTTTCTCCATCCTGTGGCAGATGGTACAGTTTTTTGTTTTACATACGATAAATGGGTTTCTGTGTGTTACAGGGGCGTGCTCTGTTGGGAGTTTGGCCCTGACAAAAATGTCTGGCCAAACCTCCAATGGGAAAACCGCCAGTCTGGTTTTTCTCTGCCAATATCTGGTCAAGATTCACTCAATCCACAGGCTCACCCAGGAAGGGTATAAAAGGGACAAAAATTTCAGTCCAGATCATTCAGACTTTTGGTCTCACATTTGCGACCAAGCGTCAGGCTAAGATACCTACGACATTGGTTTCCCGATCTGATTATGTAGTTATCATCATAACTGGTATGTAGCAGTTTAGCTGGATTCTTCAAATTTTTTCGAATTTGTGTTTTTACTGGTTGATTATTATATCATTCACCAGGATTTGTTAGTTTCCTGTTTCTGACCTTTAACCCTTTAATGGTCAGGCCGGCCAAAACTGGCCTCTTTTATGGTCTTGTGGGATGTCCATTTACAGGCCAAGAGAATAAAAATTTTATACTCCCCGAAAACATTTTGCGGGAGCATATACTCGCCGCTTTGTCCGTCCGTCCATCCATCCGTTCACCATATATAAGTTTGTCCGGGCTATAGTTTCAAGACTGTTTCACATATGGTCACCAAACTTGGTATGTGGAACATCTTATGGAAAAGGTTGCGGAGTATCAAAAGTAGGTCATGCTGACCTACTTTTCATAGTCGACTGAATATCACAGAAAGTGTTTGTCCGGGCTATAGTTTCAAGACTGTTTCACATATGGTCACCAAACTTGGTATGTGGATGCATCTTAGGGAGAAGGTGTGCACAGTATGAAAAGTAGGTCATGCTAACCTACTTTGCATGGTCGACTGAGTATCACAGAAAATGTTTCTCTGGGCCATAGTTTCAAGACTTTTTCCCATATGGTCACCAAACTTTGTATTGATTATTACAGAAAATATCTCTCTTCATTTTTAACATAGTTTTTATATGTATTTTTCATATGGTGCCAAGCAAAGTCTAAGTGTGTTTATTTAGAGAAACTTAGATTTTGCTTTTATTAAACTATCCTTAACAAATTGTTTGTTAGGGCAAATCCCGCAAGACCAAAAGAATGATGGCCTACCGAATCATTCCTACTCCCCAAATTGTGGATTTAACATCATTACCCCAAACCAATAATATTTTAAGGATGGCCTTATATGGTGATATCTCATTGACAATTTCAAGTTTGTGTCTCTGTGTCTGAGCCACAGTTCCAAACCTTTCCCTGAAGCATATGCCTTCAGGGTTATCCGTTCAGTTTCTCTGCAGAGTATGCCTTCGGGGAGCATACATTAATTTATTGATTTGCCTTGTTGAAAATTTGCCAATATCACAAATTAATAATAAATATATACAGAAGATAATGTTTTTAAAACAATTTGAACAATAAATTCACTATTACCTAATCAGTAAATATATTCGGCAGTATATCTACTGGCAAGATTTTTGTTCTTTTGGGCGATTTCGTCCCGGCCGACTTGGTTACATTACATTCTACCAAGTATTAATCATCGTATTAATCAGCTATAGGACGAGTTTATGCCGTCACTCGTAGCTACTCGAAGCTCCCCGCCTATTTGAAGATTGTGCAAGTGTCTAACCGGGTACTACTATTAGCCGCTTCTCGCTACTCGGGTAACAACCTAAACTCGTCCTATAGCCTAATACATCACATGATTTCTATTTTTCGCGACGCCATTTTATGCCAAACTTGGGATTCATTTTGATGAAATAAATACTGTTTATTAAAATATACGCACTATTTAGGCAGTCCCTATTAATAATTTCACTCCGGCTATGATGGAGATAAGGTAGACATTAATCATAAGCGTAAGCTGGTAAGAATTTCTAGCATGAAAAATTTAGAATGTGTTTTTAATTTTGTGTTATTTTTTGTTTCATTTAAAAAAAAAAAATTTCTTGAAATATGCCTAATAGAAGTCGCAACCCTTTCTCCGAGGTTTGGATTTAAACAGCCCTTGTCCTATTAGAAGCCACAGTTACTAATGATTGTTTTACGGTACCAATTTTCGTTCGTCGGAAAAATGTTTTGCAATCTTTCTGAACTATGACTGCATGTTATATACCTGTATAAGGTTTTTTTGGCTGATATTTTGTCAAATTTTGCCGTGTGTGTTATCTATTAGTGCGCAATATAGACACAAAATTACGGTACCACTGGAATGACTGGCTCGATAACCGAACCAGTCATTCCAGTGATAAATTTTCAAAAATTGTATTCTCTTGGCCTGTAAATGGACATTCAATAGGCAGATGTTTAAATTGTCTTGACCAAATTTGACCATTAAATGGTTAAAACCACATGTGCACATGAGCCCATGGATATATAGCCAAAAAGGTACCAAAGACAATCTGAAAATATCAGCAAGTGTCAGGCAAACCGTGACGGTACGGACACATGCACAATCACAAGTACACAATAAACGTTGGACACAATCTTAGGTTCAGACAGATGCGCATGCATCCAATGTGATACCCAACAGTTATGTCTTAGCAACTGAACACAAGGCAAAGCACAATCACAGAAGATGCGCATGCATGCGCAAGCAGTATCCTATAGCCTATAGATAGCAGGCACAGACTTGGTGCCAGGTAGGCATCAGACTTTTATACTGACTCACTTATACTAGTTGTACTTGACCTCATACCTCAGCGTCGATACATCCATCACATGGTGGTGTCTGAATGAGCTGTCACCTTTTAGCGACATCAAGAAAGTACTATTCATGTGGTGACGTCATGCTACAAAAATCATTCACATGATAATGTCACTATGTGATTCTCATGATAAATTGAAGAAAATGACTGTGGCAAAATTTACTATTAAAGAATTCCAAAATGTGCAAATAATATATTCTATTTTATTTAAAGTGTGCAAAAGCATCATTTGGCATTTTGTGTCCATACTGTGTTCCCCAATAATAATAATAATAATAATAATAATAATAATAATGATAATAATAAATAGAGCCGCAAGCAGCGATGCGGCGGGGGCCAAGTGGCTAGCATCCCGGTCGCTAAGACGAGAACCTTATCTGAGCCAGCTCTGCTCAGTTCTTCTTGAGAAGAAGACAATTCAATTCTCCAATTGCTTTAGTATTGGCAATTTTGGCGGGAAAATGATCCAAGATGGCCACCAAACCGTTCATCCGACAGTATTGAAAAAGGCAAATTTGGAATCAGAAGACCCCAAAACCTATGTCTAACCAATTTCAGCGTCAAATTTCAACAAATAAAAAAGTTCAAAATGGCCACCAATCATGCTGAATTTTGATTGGTCGATGGCAGCCATGTTTTTTGATGTATTAATTTCTCTTACAAACTGTAATGCCCCTCAGTCCCTAATCATATCGGCCAAATTTCGGCCCGATCCGTTCAACGGTTCTGGAGAAGAAGTCGTTTTCACGAAAACTAGGTCATTCAAGATGGCCACCCAAGTTTTCACCCAATCAAATACCCTTGAACAAACTTGGTTCAGCGGATGCCCTAGATGATATTTCATGAGTTTTGAATCAATCTGCCAAGTGGTTTCGGAGAAGATTTTTAAAAACGTTTCCCGAAATACTACAAAATCCAAAATGGCCGCCGGCCTAATAGGCCGACCAGCGTTTGAACAAAATCAGATCTCTTATGTAATGATGCTTTCTGCAAAATATAATTGAAATCCACCCAGCGGTTTCCGAGGAGAAGGAATTTAAAATTTCCAATTGCTTTACTATGGGGGAATTTGGCGGGAAAACGATCCAAGATGGTCTCCAAACCGTTCGTCCAACAGTATTGAAAATGGCAAATTTGAAATCATAAGACTCAAAAACCTATGTAAAACCAATTTCGGCTTCAAATTTCAACAAATAAAAATGTTCAAAATGGCTGCCAATCATGCTGAAATTTGATTGGTCGATGGCGGCCATGTTTTTTGCCATATCAATTTCTCTTGAACAAACTCTAATGACCCGCAGTCCCTAATCATATCAGCCAAATTTCTGCCCGATCCGTTAAGCGGTTCTGGAGAAAGTCGTTTTCACGAAAACTAGGTCATTCAAGATGGCCACCCAAGTTTTCGGCCAATCAAATTCCCTTGAACAAACTTCGTTCAGCCGATGCCCTAGATGATATTTCATGGGTTTTGAATCAATCCGCCAAGTGGTTTCGAGGAGAAGATTTTTAAAAACGTTTTCCGAAATACTACAAAATCCAAAATGGCCACCGGCCTAATAGGCCGATCAGCGTTGTTTGAACAAAATCAGATCTCTATTACCTAACGATGCTTCAAGCAAAATATAATTGAAATCCACCTAGCGGTTTCTGAGGAGAAGGCATTTTAACTTTCCAATTGCTTTACTATGGGGAATTTGGCGGGAAACGAATCCAAGATGGCAGTCAAACCGGCGATCGAACAAATTTGAAAATGCCAGATTTGGATTTCTTGACCCCAAAAACCTATATAGGCCGAATTTGGGCATCAAACTCCATTAAATAAAAAATTCAACATGGCCGCCGGAAAGCTTGATGCAGATTGGTCCATACAGAAATCCATGTTTTTCGAGCTATTAGCTTCTCTTGAACAAACTTTATATGGACCCACTCTCCGCTGCTTCTGACAAAATTTCAGCTCATTCCGTTCAGTGGTTCGGGAGATTTTTTTATAATGTTGGAAAATTGTCTGGAAATCCAAGATGGCCGCCAACCTATGTAGAAAATCATATCCATTCACATGTAAAAAGTCTGCCCTAATAAGGCCCGCATGCCATGCTAAGTCTGAATTTCACCGGCATTTTTGTCTTCGCGCTATTCGTGAACAAATAAAACTGCGGAATAATAAAAATAATAAACGGAGCAATAATAATAGGGTGCCAGCCATGATGGCTTGGCCCCCCCCCCCCCCCCTACTAATAATATAATAATAATAATTTAGTACTGTATTGTTTCTTTCAGGACTGTTAACATTGATTGGGATTAGGAAGAACACACCTGCGTATATCAGTAATCATGCCACGGCTAAGATCAGGGAGACGATATTGAGGCTGGGTAAATAATAACAAGTTTATCATTAAGAATAGTCTAACCGTCCACGAATAATAGGTTTATTATTAGGAATAGTCTAACCCCGTCCACTAATAATAGGTTTATCATTAGGAATATTCTATCTGGTGGCTAATAATAAGTTTATCATTAAGAATAGTCTAACCATCCATTAATAATAGGTTTCTCATTAGGAATATTCTAACCATCTACTAATAATAGGTTTATCATTAGGAATATTCTAACCATCTACTAATAATTGGTTTCTCATTAGGAATATTCTAACCGTCCACTAATAATAGGTTTCTCATTAGGAATATTCTAACCATCTACTAATAATAGGTTTATCATTAGGAATATTCTAACCATCTACTAATAATTGGTTTATCATTAGGAATATTCTAACCGTCCACTAATAATAGGTTTATCATTAGGAATAGTCTAACTGTCCACTAATAATAGGTTTATCATTAGGAATATTCTATCTGTTGGCTAATAATAAGTTTATCATTAAGAATAGTCTAACCATCCATGAATAATAGGTTTATCATTAGGAATATTCTAACTGTCCACTAATAATAGGTTTATCATTAGGAATATTCTATCTGTTGGCTAATAATAAGTTTATCATTAAGAATGTTCTAACCATCCATTAATAATAGGTTTCTCATTAGGAATATTCTAACCGTTCACTAATAATAGGTTTATCATTAGGAATATTCTAACCGTCCACTAATAATAGGTTTATCATTAGGAATATTCTAACCATCTACTAATAACAGGTTTATCATTAGGAATATTCTAACCATCTACTAATAATAGGTTTATCATTAGGAATATTCTAACCATCTACTAATAATAGGTTTATCATTAGGAATATTCTAACCGTCCACTAATAATAGGTTTATCATTAGGAATATTCTAACCATCTACTAATAACAGGTTTATCATTAGGAATATTCTAACCATCCACTAATAATAGGCTTATCAACATGCTAATGTTTCTCTCTGTCCTGTGAAATAGTCAACATGCTACTTTCTCTTTGTCCTGTGAAATAATCGACATGCTAATGTTTCTCTTTGTCCTGTGGAATAATCAACATGCTAATGTTTCTCTCTGTCCTGTGAAATAATCAACATGCTAATGTTTCTCTCGCTGTTCTGTGGAATAATCAACATGTTAAAGTTTCTATCTGTCCTGTGAAATGTTCAGCATACTGATCTTTCTCTCTCTCTCGGTCATGTGAAATAATCAGCATGCTAATGTTTCTGTCGCTGTCCTGTGAATTAATCAACATGCTAAAGTTTCTCTCTGTCCTGTGAAATAATCCACATGCTAATGTTTCTCTATCTGTCCTGTGAAATGATCAACATGCTAAGGTTTTTCTGTCCTGTGACATAATAAACATGCTAATGTTTCTCTCTGTCCTGTGACATAATAAACATGCTAATGTTTCTCTGTCCTGTGACATAATAAACATGCTAATGTTTCTCTCTTTCCTGTGACAATCAACATGCTAATGTTTCTCTCTGTCCTGTGACATAATAAACATGCTAATGTTTCTCTCTGTCCTGTGACATAATAAACATGCTAATGTTTCTCTCTGTCCTGTGACATAATCAACATGCTAATGTTTCTCTCTGTCCTATGACAATAAACATGCTAATGTTTCTCTCTGTCCTGTGAAATAATCAACATGCTAATGTTTCTCTCTGTCCTGTGAAATAATCAACATGCTAATGTTTCTCTATCTGTCCTGTGAAATGATCAACATGCTAATGTTTCCCTGTCCTGTGACATAATAAACATGCTAATGTTTCTCTGTCCGGTGACATAATAAACATGCTAATGTTTCTCTCTGTCCTGTGACATAATAAACATGCTAATGTTTCTCTCTGTCCTGTGACATAATCAACATGCTAATGTTTCTCTGTCCTGTGACAATAAACATGCTAATGTTTCTCTCTGTCCTGTGAAATAATCACCATGCTAATGTTTCTGTCGCTGTCCTGTGAAATAATCAACATGCTAATGTTTCTCTCTGTCCTGTGAAATAATCAACATGCTAATGTTTCCCTGTCCTGTGAAATAATCAACATGCTAATGTTTCTCTGTCCTGTGAATTAATCAACATGCTAATGTTTCTATGTCCTGTGAAATAATCAGCATGCTAATGTTCTTGTGTTTTTCAGCACTGTTCATTCTGCTGTCTTCCAGTTTTCTATGACAATAAACATGCTAATGTTTCTCTCTGTCCTGTGAAATAGTCACCATGCTAATGTTTCTGTCGCTGTCCTGTGAAATAATCAACATGCTAATGTTTCTCTCTATCCTGTGAAATAATCAACATGCTAATGTTTCTCTATCTGTCCTGTGAAATAATCCACATGCTAATGTTTCTCTATCTGTCCTGTGAAATGATCAACATGCTAAGGTTTTTCTGTCCTGTGACATAATAAACATGCTAATGTTTCTCTCTGTCCTGTGACATAATAAACATGCTAATGTTTCTCTGTCCTGTGACATAATAAACATGCTAATGTTTCTCTCTTTCCTGTGACAATCAACATGCTAATGTTTCTCTCTGTCCTGTGACATAATAAACATGCTAATGTTTCTCTCTGTCCTGTGACATAATAAACATGCTAATGTTTCTCTCTGTCCTGTGACATAATCAACATGCTAATGTTTCTCTCTGTCCTATGACAATAAACATGCTAATGTTTCTCTCTGTCCTGTGAAATAATCAACATGCTAATGTTTCTCTCTGTCCTGTGAAATAATCAACATGCTAATGTTTCTCTATCTGTCCTGTGAAATGATCAACATGCTAATGTTTCCCTGTCCTGTGACATAATAAACATGCTAATGTTTCTCTGTCCGGTGACATAATAAACATGCTAATGTTTCTCTCTGTCCTGTGACATAATAAACATGCTAATGTTTCTCTCTGTCCTGTGACATAATCAACATGCTAATGTTTCTCTGTCCTGTGACAATAAACATGCTAATGTTTCTCTCTGTCCTGTGAAATAATCACCATGCTAATGTTTCTGTCGCTGTCCTGTGAAATAATCAACATGCTAATGTTTCTCTCTGTCCTGTGAAATAATCAACATGCTAATGTTTCCCTGTCCTGTGAAATAATCAACATGCTAATGTTTCTCTGTCCTGTGAATTAATCAACATGCTAATGTTTCTATGTCCTGTGAAATAATCAGCATGCTAATGTTCTTGTGTTTTTCAGCACTGTTCATTCTGCTGTCTTCCAGTTTTCTATGACAATAAACATGCTAATGTTTCTCTCTGTCCTGTGAAATAGTCACCATGCTAATGTTTCTGTCGCTGTCCTGTGAAATAATCAACATGCTAATGTTTCTCTCTATCCTGTGAAATAATCAACATGCTAATGTTTCTCTATCTGTCCTGTGAAATGATCAACATGCTAATGTTTCTCTGTCCTGTGACATAATAAACATGCTAATGTTTCTCTGTCCGGTGACATAATAAACATGCTAATGTTTCTCTCTGTCCTGTGACATAATAAACATGCTAATTTTCACATCAAGAGTATACTTACCTCCCTAATACTTTTGATATTGCTAAATATTGGCGTTCACTCAATAAACACTCAGATTAAAAACAGTTAGGTGCCCCTACTGGGCAGGTAGACAGAGGGTAGTCCGGCGGATGCCAGCCCCACCACCGCGCATGCACCGACTACTACTACCTCTTTGCTAATTTATTGACAGAGGGTTCACATGCTTTTTGTGCTTGTGCAAAGTTTTCACTCGTTCTGGGCTTATTTAGTCTTGGTGTGTGAGAGTATATCACCTGGATTATGTCTGAGAGAGCTACTTCGCCGGAGGAAGGCGCAGGATCCTTATATCAGGTGATTTCAAATATATTCTAGCGAGTTTTTCCCGTTGTAATGTGTTTCCAGGACTCGCACTTACCGTGATAAGCGCCTTGTTTAGTTGGTTTATTTCAACTAGGTGCTATATAATACTAATCTCTCTTTGTGTTTATGTCCACAGGTCTAGGTGAGGATATGTAATGGACATCACAGCATCAGAGAGTTTGTTTTTCTCCGCTTTGGTTCCATTTCCTACTAATACTGTTAGGTTATCTAACCAAAAAGTCTATGTCCAGTGAGTCGGAGGCCTAGTATAAAGGTCTTCTCACTTTGCCCTCTTGATCCAATTCCTTCCCCTAAGGTGGAGAGAGTTAAGAGGCGTGGTCTTGGTGGAGTGATACAGTGCATCAGGTGGATGGTTTGTCTATACCAGGTATCAGGTATCTAACTAATGATATGAGGTGATGTTAATTATTTGAAAAAATAATGACTGTATTTACCATTGTTATCATTGTGTATCTGATGGTGTGTAGTCAGAATATCCAGGTGAGGACGTTATGTTAGGAATACAATTTGTTCTTGCACTTAGATGCTTGTTGCGGACCGATTTAATTTCTGTCATGGGATTGATGACGTCATAATCAGCCTTGCTCTTTATTTACATTTAAAGTTTTGTCCAACGCTGGTTTTCTTTTGGTTACTGATCTTTATGATCTTTCCCTCTCTTTAGTTGGTTTTGAGTTTTTTCTAACCGTGACTAACTTGCTCATTGTCCTCGTCCTGTGTCCTGTTTCAGAGACCTGGTTGTCCGTCCTGTGGCCGGTTCCTAAAGGACCGTTTCGTCCCCCACTTATGCTTTAGCTGTAGTCCCTGTGGACCACTGCTTAAGTGTGAGGTCTGTAAGCAATGGGGGGGGGGGGGCGAGCTAATGTCTGAGTTTCTGTGTTTACAGGCTAAGGACAAGGTGGTGGAGGAGGAGAGGAAGCAGAAGAGAGAGGGTGTCAGTAAGAAGGGTAAGAGGAAGGCCTCGTCCGCGGTGGATATGGAGGCCTTCCGGCCGGCCCGAAATGTTGGGAGAGATGAAGAGGACGATAAAGGATTTGGTCCCAGAGTTGCTTCGTAGCATGCTTCCTGGACCAGATCCTTTGTTGTCCTTGGCGTCTGCTTCAGAGCAGGTGATCCCCACCTCTGAGTCACTTTTCCATAGGTCGGTTACGTTGTTCGACGATTCAGAGGTGGCGGGTGGGGCAGGCTTGGTGCCGCGCCGAGGGGCCGTGGACGGCTGTCGCAGGAACCCGCGGGCTGCTTATCAGTCCAGGGGGATCCGCACGCCGCGGGTGCCAGTACCTCCTATGGCACCTTCCCTGGCCAGTCCGGGTTAGCTCTCTTTGCTGACCCGGAGTCTAATCTTTCTGGCCAGGAGGAAGAGGATTTCCTGCTAGGGTCACCGTCTGGGGACGTGACCATGGAGTACGACATCTGTGCACCCCTCGCGGGGGATACGGGCGACGTATTCCATGGATCTACTCACGCAGGAGTGGAATTCACGGTCCAGAAGGTGGCCCTGGGCGGTGCTGATAGCCAGGGTTACCGCATACCTCGGCTTGCCGAGCGTGTCGCTGGTGCTGGCCGGGACCGTGGTGGGGCGGTGTCTGCCCCGCGCTCTACCACGGCGCCTGCTCCTGGTCAAGCCAGGGAGTTTAGCATGCCTGTTCTTTCGGGCCCGCATGCTTTCCCTGGCTTGCCAGGGGTATCAGCATATCCGCCGTCAAGCTCTGCTGCGTGCGCTCAGGAGGAAGACGAAGGCCCCCGTCTTGTAGAGCGCTCGCAGCTAGCCACGGAGGAGGATTGGTCGGACGCTTGCCAGTGGCTGGTAAGTGTTCGGCCAGATCTGCCCGTGGAGCAGTCGGCTAGCCAGCGTGACCACAGGCCGTGGTTAGCTGGTAAGGCTACTGCTAACGCCATGCCATCTCTGCCGCTGACTGAACATGTCGTTGACATGTTCGAGGCGGCGGAGTCGTCCATTAAGGCGAATGGGCGTCTCGCGAAGGCCCCTCGCGAGGTGGCCAGGTGTTTCCGCATCGTGCCCCTGGACTACCAGCGGTACGGTGTGGTACCCAAGCCGAGCGTGGATGACCGCGCAGCTTTGGGTGAAGATGCGCGCCCAGGCGCCCGTTCTGACATGGGTGTTCTGTGTTCGAACGCGTTGCGTTCGGCAAATACCACGCTGCGTGATGCGGAGGAGAGTGGGAGGGCTTCGATTGCTGCTCTGTCCCACGTCTCCCAGCTGTTACAAGGGGTGGTTACAGCATCCGTATCGCACCAGCCGAGCCCAGCCAGAGTCCAGAGAGCCATCCAGGATGGTATCAACCTGGCTCTGGACTGCATGATGCGGGCGGTGACCAGGAGTGTCCGGGCGAGACGCACGTTTGCCTTGGACAATCTGTGCCCGTCCCAGGACCTGTACAATAGGCTACTGCGTACGCCTATGACAGGTCCTGGTCTCTTTGGAGGTGAGGGATGCAGGCACCTCCAGGAGACGGTGACCCTGGTCAATAACCAGAGGGCGCTGCGCGAGCAGTTTGAAGTGCTCCGCCGTGCGAGCGTTCGCGCCGCACCCCCTGCGTATCGTCCCCTGCAGGCTCGAGGTGGAGGTGGCCAAGTCAGAGGCCACCCACCATCGCAGCGTCGGCCTAGGCCGCCGGGTGCGCTTCGACCAGCAGTGAGGGGGGGGCGCAGGCTCCCCAGGCGCAGCCAGCCAGGCAGCCACCCGCGCACCGAGGTGCGCGTGGTGCTGGGCGTGGCGCGCAGGGATCTGGTCGTGGTAATCATGCCTGATGGGCCGATTGCCATGGTGAGAACCACTCTGGTGTTTCTGGCGGAGGAGACAGTGCCACTCTTGCACTCCTTATGTCCACCTCTCTCCCTAGGTGGACCGGTGGGAGGCCGGCTGGCCGCCCACATGCAAGAGTGGGAACGGTTGACTCAGGACCGTTTAGTCTTGCGATGGCTTTCAGTCGGGTATCATCCTGATTGGATGACAGGCCCGCCGTCGCGACTGTCTCTCGTGCCGATCTGGACTCCGAATCCGAGAGATCCAGATCAAAGGTTGTGTATCGAGGAGGAGATAACATCCCTCATACAAAAAGGAGCTATTCAGCCGGCACAAAGGTGTCCGGGCTTCAATTCAACCGTGTTCTTAGTAACAAAAAACACCGGAGGGTGGAGACCAATTCTCAACCTCAAGCCATTGAACAAGTTCATAGAGACGCCCTGTTTCAAGATGGAGACTGTGCGCTCGGTGTTGGCGGGGTTAGAGAGGGGAATGTGGACACCGTCGATAGATTTGAAGGATGCTTATTTCCACATCCCCATAGCCAGGAGTTTCCGTCGCTTCCTGAGATTTGCATTCCAGGGCAGACACTGGGAATTCAGGGTGTTACCCTTCAGAATTTCCACGGCTCCTCGGGTTTTCACCCGTGTGGTTCTTGCGATCACCGCGTACCTCCGCAGGAGAAGCATAGCAGTCCACACGTACATAGACGACTGGCTGTTAAAAGCACACACCCAGGAAAGTTTATCGGCCAATCTGGAGATTGTTTTGAAGACTCTCACAGACTTGGGCTGGATAATCAATTTCCAAAAATCAGAGCTAACTCCATCCCAGAAGTTTGTTTACCTGGGGATGTTCTTCGATCTAGAGACAGGATATGTTTATCCTACTCAGGAGAGAGTTCAGAAACTCATCTCAGTAATTCAGTCAGTGTGCGACAGTCGTCATGTCCTGGCACTGGTTTACTTGAGAATGCTGGGGTTGATGGTTTCATTGGAACCAGTCATTCCTCAGGCCGCCTTACGCAGGCGGCCGATCCAGTTATTTCTCATGACACAATGGACCCAGAGTACAGGTTCGCTGGACTCGAACGTGTCAGTGTTGGCGCCTCTGATTCACCACCTGCAATGGTGGTTGAACACGGAGAATCTCTTGGTGGGGGTTATGCTAACCCCTCCCCACCCTCAGGTGACTGTGTATACAGATGCATCGATGGAGGGCTGGGGAGCTTGCCTGGAAGAATCCGCAATATCAGGGCTTTGGAATCTGGAACAGTCAAAAGAACATATCAATCTACTCGAGCTAAGAGCAGTAGTCCTGGGCCTGGAACATTTCTTACAGAAAGTTCAGGGCAAGATTGTTCTTATTCGTTCAGACAACTCAACAGTTGTGACTTACATAAACCGCCAGGGCGGAACGAAGTCGCCCAGTCTCTGTATGATGACATGGAGACTGCTTTGTTGGTGCCTGGATCACAGGATTACCTTGAAAGCAGTTCATATTCCGGGAAGGTTGAATCTGCTAGCAGACTCATTGAGCCGAAGGATGAGTGTTTTACCGACGGAATGGCAACTAAATCAATGTGTGGCGGATCGTCTGTTCGACCATTGGGGGAAACCCAACATCGATTTGTTCGCACCGAAGAAGAATGCGAAGATGACGACGTACGTCTCTCCGATTCCAGATCCAAGCGCTTTCGCAACAGATGCGTTAGCTATCAGCTGGGGGAGAATGTATGCATATGCATTCCCTCCAGCAATCCTGATTCCAAAAATTCTTCAGAAAATCAGACAGGAGGAATGCCAAGTGCTTCTGATCGCCCCGGATTGGCCAAGCCGATCATGGTATACGGATCTGCTGGACCTTCTGGTCTGCAATCCGGTTCCTCTACCTCTGATGGAAGACATTATCTTCCAGGGCAAGGCCCTTCACAACAATCCGTCAATGTTCAGATTGACTGCGTGGATGTTGTCAAGGAATCTAGAATTAAGGAGGGCTTTTCTGAGCAAGCAGCCATGTTTATGGCCAAAGCCAGGAGGGGGTCAACCTCCAGAGCATATAACTATAAAATCAACAGATTTGCAGAATGGTGCTCAAAAAGATGTATTAATCCAATGGATTCATCTATTCAGGTAGTAGCTGATTTCCTCTGTCACCTGTATGATGCCTATAGCCTCAAGCCTAACTCTATTGCTGGTTATAAATCAGCTTTAATGACTGTTATTCCTTGCTTGGCTAGGAGGGGAAGTGATGAAGTAAGTACATTAAATGTATTAATTAAAGGCATGGGCAATCTAAGACCAAGGAATCCCCCGGTGATTCCATCTTGGAGTTTATCGCTAGTGCTTCAAGTACTAGGGGATAAGCCTTTTGAACCACTTAGTTCCATTTCTATGAAAATGTTAACTCTTAAAACTGTATTTTTAATTGCTGCGGCCTCGGCTAGGCGTAGGAGTGAGATTCATGCCTTATCAGCCGAGGATGACCGTTTTGTGGTTACAGGGGAAGGCCTTAAGTTACTACCTAGGATTAATTTCTTAGCTAAAAATCAGTCTTTGAAATATCCAGGTCAACCTATTTTTTTGCCTGCTTTAACTAGATATGATCCTAATTCTAAAGCATGGTGTCCCGTTCGGGCGCTACTTCGGTACAAACAGCGTACTTCGGAGTGGCGGACCGATCAGTCAGCGTTATGGTTGTCATATATTGAACCCCATGGCAGGGCATCTAAGGACACCATTTCCAGGTGAATTGTAGAGTGTATCCAATTTTGTCACAAATCCGCCACTGGTAAGCAGGTTGACATAGCCAAGGCTCACAGTGTCCGCGGCGTAGTGACTTCCACTGCCCTATTTAATGGGGTCCCTGTGGATGACATTATGTCCGTGGCTCAGTGGCACTCTGAGTCAAGTTTTACAGACCATTATCTCCGTGACACCTCGAATCCTCTCGCCTTGTCGATTTTGAAAAAATAATCGCTTATGTGTTTTTGAGGAGGGTCTCCTCATTGCTTATATACTTCACAATTAATTAATGGAAACAACCACTTTTTTGGACTGCATCGGTCTTCTCCACTGGGAAGAGGATGACAGCTGCCAAGTTCAACAAGGTCAGTCTTGTTCATGTGTTGTTCATTGTTGATTGTATTGTCACGTTACCCGTTTTTATTAATATGGTCATGGTTTGTGTTTTGATGTGGTTCATCATTGAGAGTATACGAAAATGGAGCCTTTTCGTCTCTGTCCTATAGTACATGGCACTGGTACGTAGAGAGCGTATAGGACATTGAGGTCATGCTAGTCTTCCTCACAGGAAGGAGGTGGGGGGGGGGGTGAGCGCATATGACATTCGGTCATCTCATCCATCAGTTGGTGTTAGCCGATGTTTTCATCAAATCCTGACTGTGTTTTCACACAGTTTCAGACGTTTAAGTGCCTTGAACGCGTGAAAGCGCATACGGAAGACCTGGTCTTTTGACCTCGCCTCCCTCCCGCCGAATTCCCTGTCGAATTCTGGCAATATCAAAAGTATTAGGGAGGTAAGTTTACTCTTGATGTGAAATAAACGAAATCTAGGATTTCTTTTTTCACGAGAGAGTTGATACTTACCTCCCTATATACGGACCCGGCCTCTCCACCCCACAGAGGCTCGGTCTTCAGGCTCTTATTAGTTGCATGTGTGTCAGCCAATAAATTAGTCAGAGGAAGTAGTAGTCGGCGCATGCGCGGTGGTGGGGCTGGCATCCGCCGGACTACCCTCTGTCTACCTGCCCAGTAGGGGCACCTAACTGTTTTTAATCTGAGTGTTTATTGAGTGAACGCCAATATTTAGCAATATCAAAAGTATTAGGGAGGTAAGTATCAACTCTCTCGTGAAAAAAGAAATCCTAGATTTCGTTTAGTTTCTCTGTCCTGTGACATAATAAACATGCTAATGTTTCTCTCTGTCCTGTGACATAATAAACATGCTAATGTTTCTCTGTCCTGTGACATAATAAACATGCTAATGTTTCTCTCTGTCCTGTGACATAATAAACATGCTAATGTTTCTCTCTGTCCTGTGACATAATAAACATGCTAATGTTTCTCTCTGTCCTGTGACATAATAAACATGCTAATGTTTCTCTCTGTCCTGTGACATAATCAACATGCTAATGTTTCTCTCTATCCTGTGACAATAAACATGCTAATGTTTCTCTCTGTCCTGTGAAATAATCACCATGCTAATGTTTCTGTCGCTGTCCTGTGAAATAATCAACATGCTAATGTTTCTCTCTGTCCTGTGAAATAATCAACATGCTAATGTTTCTCTCTGTCCTGTGAAATAATCAACATGCTAATGTTTCTCTGTCCTGTGAAATAATCAACATGCTAATGTTTCTCTCTGTCCTGTGAAATAATCACCATGCTAATGTTTCTGTCGCTGTCCTGTGAAATAATCAACATGCTAATGTTTCTCTCTGTCCTGTGACATAATCAACATGCTAATGTTTCTCTCTGTCCTGTGACATAATAAACATGCTAATGTTGCTCTCTGTCCTGTGACATAATAAACATGCTAATGTTTCTCTCTGTCCTGTGAAATAATCAACATGCTAATGTTTCTCTCTGTCCTGTGACATAATAAACATGCTAATGTTTCTCTCTGTCCTGTGACATAATCAACATGCTAATGTTTCTCTCTATCCTGTGACAATAAACATGCTAATGTTTCTCTCTGTCCTGTGAAATAATCACCATGCTAATGTTTCTGTCGCTGTCCTGTGAAATAATCAACATGCTAATGTTTCTCTCTGTCCTGTGAAATAATCAACATGCTAATGTGTCTCTCTGTCCTGTGACATAATCAACATGCTTATGTTTCTCTCTGTCCTGTGACATAATAAACATGCTAATGTTGCTCTCTGTCCTGTGACATAATAAACATGCTAATGTTTCTCTCTGTCCTGTGACATAAGAAACATGCTAATGTTTCTCTCTGTCCTGTGACATAATAAACATGCTAATGTTTCTCTCTGTCCTGTGACATAATAAACATGCTAATGTTTCTCTGTCCTGTGACATAATAAACATGCTAATGTTTCTCTCTGTCCTGTGACATAATAAACATGCTAATGTTTCTCTCTGTCCTGTGACATAATAAACATGCTAATGTTTCTCTCTGTCCTGTGACATAATCAACATGCTAATGTTTCTCTCTGTCCTGTGACATAATAAACATGCTAATGTTTCTCTGTGTCCTGTGACATAATAAACATGCTAATGTTTCTCTGCCCTGTGAAATAATCAACATGCTAATGTTTCTCTCTGTCCTGTGACATAATAAACATGCTAATGTTTCTCTCTGTCCTGTGACATAATCAACATGCTAATGTTTCTCTATCCTGTGACAATAAACATGCTAATGTTTCTCTCTGTCCTGTGAAATAATCACCATGCTAATGTTTCTGTCGCTGTCCTGTGAAATAATCAACATGCTAATGTTTCTCTCTGTCCTGTGAAATAATCAACATGCTAATGTTTCTCTGTCCTGTGAAATAATCAACATGCTAATGTTTCTCTGTCCTGTGAAATAATCAGCATGCTAATGTTCTTGTGTTTTTCAGCACTGTTCATTCTGCTGTCTTCCAGTTTTCTCTTCATCATGCTTGTCATTCACATGTATAGCTTTGCCAATCAGACCAGCTGGAAAGAGAATCTCAAAGATTACATTTAGTAAGTTTAGTTATACAAGTAGTCGTGGCCTTACAGTATTTTGGCATTGACAGGGAATCGAACCCACAACCAGCGAGAGCGCCTAGAATCATAGCCCACAAGCGCTTCCACCACACCAACGCTGCAAGACAAAGTCTTACTTTGCCGGTGAGGCTATCAAGATGTGAGTTTCTGATACACAGTGGAATTGTGTGGTAGCTGATTTCAGTAATTACAGTAACTGTCTAGCCAGTTAGTGATTTGTGAAAATTTTCCAGAATCATTTAAAACATTACTCCTTAATTAATGGCCCATTTCAATGAAACATGAGGGGAGTGATCCTATGACTGTAGGCTTCAACTTACCAAACAAGAATTTTGATTGGTCAATTTCTTTGGTGGCCATATTGGATTTTTTTTAAACTATTCATCATGTCTATTTAAATGCAAATGGCTCGAATGCTAACGGTCCAGGTGAGTGTCACAGTCCCTTTGGACCACTTGTTCCAGTGGCCAACTTGTTCTCGAAAATGACATTTCAGGCTGAAACTCATTAGATTTAATTTCATCGATAACTAATATGGCTGTCATGGACCAATCAAAATTTTAGGTTTGATGGCCATACTGGATTTTTATTGGCTGGGTGGAACCTAAGGTTCAATTTGATTGTGTTGTCAGCGTCCATCAGTAATTTCCTAATTGTTCATATTGAATTCTCAATTTTTGTGTTATATCTTGTTGCTACTGAATTGAAAGTATTATGTCTGTTCAAATGGTAATGGTCCAGGTAAGCATTTAAGGCCCTTGGACCACTTGTTACATCGCATGCGTACAATCAATCTGCTACATGATGATTTAAGAAGTTGTTCAATACTAATGCATGATGCTGACTTAATGTAATAGCAATGTGATTATTCAATACTAATACATAGTACTGACTTAATGTAATAACAATGTGATTATTCAATACTGATACATAGTGCTGACTTAATGTAATAGCAATGTGATTATTCAATACTAATACATAGTGCAGACTTAATGTAATAACAATGTGATTATTCAATACTAATACATAGTGCTGACTTAATGTAATAGCAATGTGATTATTCAATACTAATACATAGTGCTGACTTAATGTAATAATGTGATTATTCAATACTAATACATAGTGCTGACTTAATGTAATAGCAATGTGATTATTCAATACTAATACATAGTGCTGACTTAATGTAATAGCAATGTGATTATTCAATACTAATACATAGTGCTGACTTAATGTAATAGCAATGTGATTATTCAATACTAATACATAGTGCTGACTTAATGTAATAGCAATGTGATTATTCAATACTAATACATAGTGCTGACTTAATGTAATAATGTGATTATTCAATACTAATACATAGTGCTGACATAATGTAATAGCAATGTGATTATTCAATACTAATACATAGTGCTGACTTAATGTAATGGCAATGTGATTATTCAATACTAAGACATAGTGCTGACTTAATGTAATAGCAATGTGATTATTCAATACTAATACATAGTGCTGACTTAATGTAATAACAATGTGATTATTCAATACTAATACATAGTGCTGACTTAATGTAATAACAATGTGCTTATTCAATACTAATACATGGCGATGACTTAATGTAATAACAATGTGATTATTCAATACCAATACATAGTGCAGACTTAATGTAATAACAATGTGATTATTCAATACTAATACATGGCGATGACTTAATGTAATAGCAATGTGATTATTCAATACTAATACATAGTACTGACTTAATGTAATAACAATGTGATTATTCAATACTAATACATAGTGCTGACTTAATGTAATAGCAATGTGATTATTCAATACTAATACATAGTGCTGACTTAATGTAATAACAATGTGATTTCAATACTAATACATAGTGCTGACTTAATGTAATAACAATGTGATTAATGACGCTGACTTAATGTAATAACAATGTGATTATTCAATACTAATACATAGTGCTGACTTAATGTAATACAATGTGATTATTCAATACTAATACATAGTGCTGACTTAATGTAATACAATGTGATTATTCAATACTAATACATAGTGCTGACTTAATGTAATAACAATGTGATTTCAATACTAATACATAGTGCTGACTTAATGTAATAACAATGTGATTAATGACGCTGACTTAATGTAATAGCAATGTGATTATTCAATACTAATACATAGTGCTGACTTAATGTAATAGCAATGTGATTATTCAATACTAATACATAGTGCTGACTTAATGTAATAGCAATGTGATTATTCAATACTAATACATAGTGCTGACTTAATGTAATAATGTGATTATTCAATACTAGTACATAGTGCTGACATAATGTAATAGCAATGTGATTATTCAATACTAATACATAGTGCTGACTTAATGTAATGGCAATGTGATTATTCAATACTAAGACATAGTGCTGACTTAATGTAATAGCAATGTGATTATTCAATACTAATACATAGTGCTGACTTAATGTAATAACAATGTGGTTATTCAATACTAATACATAGTGCTGACTTAATGTAATAACAATGTGCTTATTCAATACTAATACATGGCGATGACTTAATGTAATAACAATGTGATTATTCAATACCAATACATAGTGCAGACTTAATGTAATAACAATGTGATTATTCAATACTAATACATGGCGATGACTTAATGTAATAGCAATGTGATTATTCAATACTAATACATAGTACTGACTTAATGTAATAACAATGTGATTATTCAATACTAATACATAGTGCTGACTTAATGTAATAGCAATGTGATTATTCAATACTAATACATAGTGCTGACTTAATGTAATAACAATGTGATTAATGACGCTGACTTAATGTAATAGCAATGTGATTATTCAATACTAATACATAGTGCTGACTTAATGTAATAACAATGTGATTTCAATACTAATACATAGTGCTGACTTAATGTAATAACAATGTGATTAATGACGCTGACTTAATGTAATAACAATGTGATTATTCAATACTAATACATAGTGCTGACTTAATGTAATACAATGTGATTATTCAATACTAATACATAGTGCTGACTTAATGTAATACAATGTGATTATTCAATACTAATACATAGTGCTGACTTAATGTAATACAATGTGATTATTCAATACTAATACATAGTGCTGACTTAATGTAATAACAATGTGATTATTCAATACTAATACATAGTGCTGACTTAATGTAATAACAATGTGATTATTCAATACTAATACATAGTGCTGACTTAATGTAATAGCAATGTGATTATTCAATAATAATACATGACGCTGACTTAATGTAATAACAATGTGATTATTCAATACTAATACATAGTGCTGACTTAATGTAATAACAATGTGATTATTCAATACTAATACATAGTGCTGACTTAATGTAATACAATGTGATTATTCAATACTAATACATAGTGCTGACTTAATGTAATAACAATGTGATTATTCAATACTAATACATGGCGATGACTTAATGTAATAGCAATGTGATTATTCAATACTAATACACGGAGCTGACTTAACCCTTAGCACTTAGCATTGATGTCAATATTCTATCTTTTATCCTGTCAATAGAAAAGAAACTGGTTTACATTTTTCAACAATTTTGATTTTCGAATCTTCCACCAAATCTGTTGAAAAATGTACACCAGTTCATCTTTTAAGTTAATCTGAAAAATTAAGATTCTAACATCAGATTGGTAAGGGTTAATGTAATAGCAATGTGATTTATCTCCTTGGTAAGCTTTTTCAAATTAACACGTCATGGTGATATACAATTTCCTGGTGGTTACTAGTATTTACCCACAGTGTGCATCGACATAAGATTGATTGTTTGGGGCTTTACAGGTTTTGAACATCTAAATTATTTCTATATGATCATAAATGTTGAAATGAACAAATGAGCTGTCATGTCATTCTCAGCATCCTGGCTTTAATATTTATTAGCTCACCTGGTCTGAATTGGGGAATTGATGCAAAACTCATGAAATATGATCTAGGGCAAGAGCTGAACCAAGTTTGTTCAAGGGAACTTGATTGGTCAAATGGTTCGTTGGCCATCTTGGTTGACCTAGTTTTAGCGAAAACGACTTCTCCAGAACTGCTGAACGAGTCGGATCAAAATTTGGCAGATATGATTAGGGACTAAGGGCCATTAAAGTTTGTTCAAGGGAATTTTATCCGTTAAAAAACATGGCCGCAGTGGGCCAATCAACATACAGCATGTATGGCAGCCATATTGGATTTATTTATTTGATGGATTTTGAGGCTGAAATCAGTTATATATATATGTTTTTGGGTATTCTGATCACAAATTTGCAACTTTCAAAACTGTTGGATAAACGGTTTGGCAGCCATCTTGGATCATTTTCCCACCAAAAGCTCCCATACTAAAGCAATGGGAAAGTTAAAATGTCTTCTCGAGAACTACTGGGCTGATTTCAATTATATTTGGCAGGAAGCATATTTAGGGTATAGAGATTCAAGTTTGTTCAAAGGAAGCAGATCAGCCAATTTGGGCGGTGGCAATTTTGAATATTGGCTGATTTATAGAAACGTCTAAAAATCTCCGAAACCGCTTGATGCATTGAAGCAAACCCCATGAGATATGATCTAGGGCAAGAGCTGAACCAAGTTTGTTCAAGGGAACTTGATTGGTCAAATGGCTTAGCGGCCATTTTGGTTGACCTAGTTTTAGCGAAAATGACTTCTCCAGAACCGCTGAAAGGATCGGGCTGAAATTTGGCAGATATGATTAGGGACTAAGGGCCATTAAACTTTGTTCAAGGGAAGTTGATCCGTAA
>CM067375.1:7304582-7328582 GCA_034401795.1 Chaetoderma sp. LZ-2023a
AATGATGATTAATAAAGATTGGATAAGTGACCCTACATTGTCTCAAAGTTGTGATTTAGCTTAATTCATTCAGAGAATAAGAACCACTGAATATTGAAACTTAACGGACAGCATTGTGTTTTGAGAGATTATCATCCGGCTTGAGGGTGGATCGACCCCCAGATCCACAAATCCTAATGGTGATAATAGCATCCGTTATCAAAGTCTGAAAGTTTCAGAAGTAGAAACGTCGTAAAGATGACGGATGATGGTGAATGTTTGAATACTTGAAATTGAGCAAGATAATGATGACAATAGGCGACGGTAAATATTCAGACTTTTTAGATGATTAGATCCGCCATAAGATGAAATTTATGGTAGTCAAACTGCTGTCGTTGAAATATGTCTCACACGACAAGATGGCGGGTAGAAAGATAGAATGCTAGCCGTCCAAGCTAGGCACCAGGTTCCATCTAGCTTGGGTTTCCAGTTCAAGAACAAGAAACGCTGGCTGGATGAAATTTGGCCGATGAAAACTGATGATGATTGACTACATTGAGACGATCACAAAAATGAAACGAAACAACAAGGGCACACTACATTGAGTTAAAAAATTTACATTTAAAATTGCATCTTGAGTACGTGGACTCTGATAAGCGGCTGTTCGATAACATGTGCACCACTTAGATAGATGGATCGGACTGACGAGCGAGTGGTGGCCAGTTTCTATACAAACCCTCTCACATGATTGATGAGTGGGCGCATGATTTGATGTATAAGTGCGTCAATGGTCATATGATGCCTAAACATGGTGACGACCATATAATACTAGAACTTTATAATACTCACTCAAAAATAGAAACTAAAAAAATAATAACTATACTAGAAAATTTCATAATAACCAATTAAATTCACTAATTTATTAAAAATCCAGAGGAACTATTTTCCAGTCACAAGGGCACAACTCAATGAAAGGAATGGTCATGTTAATTTGAAGTAATATTTATGCATTGTCTACCATGCAAACATCGACTTCAAGAACATTAGATTGATCAACAGGTCACCGAGTTACACAGTGGGGTGAACTCAATAGGCCGATATGACAGATCGTACTATTCTACACTCTGTGGTAACCATTCACGGCCTAATTATCATATGAATTGAAAACTATCCGATCAGAAACAATCAACCGATTAGTGTATAATCATAGCTATGACAAGAACATTATATATGCTCATCATTTTTACTTTTGATTAAAATTAAAATTACATCTTGAGTACGAGGACTCTGATAAGCGGCTGTTCGATGACATGTGCACAACTTAGATAGATGTCATATACTGTGACATCACACATATACTGTGACACCACACATATACTCATTTTGAAATGATTTTTGGGTTTAGCATTAATACTGGGTTAACCCATCATAGCCATGTTCCCTCAATTAAATTAAACAATTATAGTATGATGTCACATATACTATGACATCACACCTATACTGTGATGTCACACATACTATGATGTCACACATATACTGTGATGTCACACATATACTGTGACATCACACATATACTGTGGTGGCACACATTATTATGACACCTATACTGTGATGTCACACATATACTGTGATGTCACACTTATACTGTGATGTCACACATTATTATGACACATATACTGTGATATCACACATCATATATGCTCCAGTGAAAGTTCTTGTCATCGTGTTGTGGGAAGGAGAGGGAAAGTAGTACATCCATGTTGTTCCATTTTGAAAGAACAGGTGGTGCAGGCCAGACAAACTTGTTTGCTGAATTCCGCCTGTATGAACCGGTGGCATTTCGATGAAATGTATTTAATTGAATGTGTTGACTTGGGCTTTCTTTTAGTGGCAGATTTTTCTGCACTGTCAAAAAGGAATGAAAGCTCATAGATCAAAGGGCTTGACTGCATGAGTTATGCTAAAAGATTTGGAGCCAAAGTCTCAAAGATGTAACTGTATGATGAGCGACTGATCATTGCAACAAATTAATTGATCACTAATATTTGTTCTGAAGACAATTCATGAATCCATTTCCTCACTCAATTATATGACATCATAATCAACTATGTGGCGTGTAGGCTGATGTCATAGTCCGTCTTTAACGCTTAATAGTCTGACATGTTGTACGAATTGTATGTCTTTACCATCTAATGCTTAATAGTCTGACACATTGTACGAATTATAACTCTACCATTTAATAAACATTCTGTTGAATATTTTGAAACTAATTTGACTGGACACTGTTGCTGCCTTAGGCTCTGGGAGGGGGTGGGTGGGGGGGGGGGGGGTACTTATAGGTGCACTCTTTGTAAGACTTGTAGTTGCGCTCTTCGGGAGACTTGTAGATGCACTCTTTGTGAGACTTGTAGATGCACTCTTTGGGAGACTTGTAGATGCGCTCTTTGTGAGACTTATAGATGCGCTCTTTGTGAGACTTGGAGATGTGCCCTTTGGGGAACTTGTAGATGCGCTCTTTGTGAGACTTGTAGATGCGCTCTTTGGGGGACTTGTAGGTGCACTCTTTGGGAGACTTGTAGATGCGCTCTTTGGGGGACTTGTAGGTGCACTCTTTGAGAGACTTGTAGATGCGCTCTTTGCAAGACTTGTAGATGCGCTCTGTGTGAGACTTGTAGATGCGCTCTTTGGGAGACTTGTAGATGCGCTCTTTGAGAGTCTGACAGTTAAAGATTATTAACCATAATACGGCATGCCTCACGTGTGAGGTAATTCAAGCGAATTACTATTGGGACTCTTCATGCCAGGGAGACACTCTGGTATTGCAGGGAGTAGCCTCCACTTTCTGAATTCAGGAAGAGGAGGATCTCAATACTCGCACAAGCTAGGGTTAAAGTCTTCATACTAGATTCCTTTCATAGAAATTAATGAGCCATAAGTATATGGCAGAGGTGAGTATAGGACAATTTTCAAACATACGACCAGCCCCTAGAGGGTGTCTTGGTTGGTCTAGTCTATGTACATGATGTAAGTAGAAGTCTAGCTAAATAGTTCATTACAACGTCATAAAGTCGAGCTTCTTGCTTGCATTGAACACATTTCTGGTTAGGTTCTTAATCTTATTTTAAGTCTTTAATGTCAAACCTTTTTACACCCAAACTTTTTTCAGATCATAACTTTAAATTTAACACATTGTATTATTTGTATGTAACTTTTATCTGTTTCAGTGCTAGCAAGTCATTTGCTGTTCCAGTCATGATTGGTATGATGATGTTATACTAAATATGATGTCTCAGTCACGAAAGATTTATCACTGACGTCTCAGCCACACACAATTTAGCACTCGTGAGTAGTTTCAGATGGTCATGCTGGCCAAAAACAGCGTCTGTCGTTGTCTTGAAAAATCTCCATTTAAAAAGTCATTTGACCGTTGAAGGATCGCTGATGACATGTTTGCCACACCATCACACCTGACACGTGATTATTACAAGGCCACACCAGATCTATCGCATCTCACATGTGATGATTACGAGCAGGTGTATGAACCCGCTGAAGATTCGTTTCTCATGCTTGATGCTCTGCAGCAAGAACTGGACGTTTTGAAGAACATAAATCCATTAGTTTGTTTGGAGATTGGAGCCGGCTCCGGTGTCTGTATTACCTTTCTTGCTCAGCTCCTAGGAGCAGACCGTTGCAGTTATTTTGCTACTGACATTAGTCCTGAAGCTGTTGATGTTAGTGAGCGCACAACCAGACAGAACTGTGTCTCTGTAAATCTTGTGCTTACAGATCTTATGAATGCTCTGTCACACAGACTGGCTGGTAAAATTGATATTCTCTTGTTCAATCCTCCATATGTTGTTACACCCTCTGAGGAAGTGCAAATTGTCGGTATTCAAGCAGCGTGGGCAGGGGGAGTAAAGGGCAGAGAAGTAACGGATCGTATTCTTCCTGACATTTCACGCTATCTCTCTGATCACGGTGTGTTTTATCTTATCGCGCTTAAGGAGAATGATATTATAGACATTGGACAGATTATGCTCAGTCAGGGCTTAAGCATGGAAAACATTCTCTCACGACAAACGGGACCTGAGCGCTTGAGTGTTTTAAAGTTCTCAAGAATACACTAAGAACTACTTTCGCTCATTCAGGTAAGAACTGAGTTTTTCATTTCCATCTGTATAATTTAACTGCGTGTTTAAAAAAATAGACTGCCATCAGACACATCCATCAGTTATTCATGTGTCAATCATCGCCTAGTTATGTGTCAATCAGGAGTACGCCATATATCACTCATGGCTAGGTCATGTGTCAATCATCAGTAGGTCAGGTGTCAATCATCAGTAGGTCAGGTGTCAAACATCAGTAGGCCATGTGTCAATCATCAGTAGATCATGTGTCAATCATCAGTAGGTCATGTGTCAATCATCAGTAGGTAATGTGTCAAACATGAGTAGGTTACATTTCAATTATCAGTACATGTAGATGATGTATCAATCATTAGTTAGTGATGCTGTAGATATCGGATGTGTCTTAAATGCTGTGTCACTCCACCCAAGATACCAGTTTACAATAAGAGTGTTAGGGCCAGTTTGAGTGAAGAGTGAAGTTGTCCAAATTCTGAAGAAGAGCAAACTGCCCTGGAGGTGTAATGTCAGCCACAGTGAAAGAGAAGCTATCAACAGCTGAGCTAATGATACAAGCATCATTATGGCTGCAGACAAAGGCTGCACATCTGTTATCCTGGATGAGCGATACCCATCATCCGAGCTTGGTTAGAGGCAGACAACACTCTCAAAGACAGATGTAAATTGAAGGTACTAGAACTTCTAAAATTATGTCTTAACAGCACATATTTTCTATATAATGTGCAATTCTACAAACAGAAACATGATGCTGCCATGTGATCCGCCATCTGTCCCACAATGTACATGGAGCATTTTGAGTGTGACGCTTTAGCAACAGTGCCTCAAGACCCAAATATGTGGTACTGGTATGTGGATGACATGCTGACCATGATACACCAAATGGAAATGGATGGATTTGCAAATCATCTTAATTCGATTAACCCACTCAGCCAATTCACATCAGAAGCAGAAGTGGTTGAGATTCTGTTTCTAGACACACAGATCCAGCTATTTAAGTGATGATGGAAGCGTTAAAGTAACAGTTTAAAGGAAGCACACACACAGGTCAGTACCTAAATTTCAACTCCATCCACCACCTCAACCACAAAAGACCAGTCATCCGCTAATTCACCCAGTGGGCAGAAACCATCATCAGTACTGAAGAGGCCAAAGCTAAAACGAGTTGGTATATATCAAATCTGCCCTCATGGCCAACAACTACCTTGATTGGATGTTAGATGTCCCAAAGAAGAGGGCTCCAATTCGATCAGAGGACAGCAACAAGGAGAAACATATCACGCCAAGCATCCCATACATCAGAGGGGTGCCTGAGCGGCTCCAAATAACTTTCAAATCATATGGAGTTGACATGTACCACAAGCCTGTGAATTCACCTTTCCAGAGTATGTACCCATTATATGATGTCATAATCATCTACGCGGTGTGTAGAATGACAACATAATGGATGATGTCATGAATGACGTTGATAAGTACATGAGTGGAGCTTAGCTAGTGATGGGCAGGACAGAGCTAAAAATGGAAAGTCCATTCTCACTGATTTATGACACTCTCGTGATCCCACAAAATCTCACAGAGTCTCGGAACGAATGACACCCTCCAGATAGAGATCAGTCTGCCTGATGAAGCTCGAGCGATCTGAGTGAAATATTCCAAGTATGTTAACAAAGATCAGTCTGGCTGATGATTGATGAAGCTCAAGCGATCTGAGTGAAATATTCCAAGTATGTTAATAAATTAGCTTCAATTCGTTTAAAATGTCTAATTATGAATCTGGAGCTAGGGTAAATGGTTAGCCATCCTCTTTGTTCTTCTTTGTTGTGGAAAATCACTCTATACAGGTGCTGACAGTCGTAAATTGAACTATAATACTAATAATGTTATACAAGTACTCGTGGCATTACAGTATTTTGGCATTGACAGCGAATCGAACCCACAACCGGCGAAAGCGCCTAGCATCATAGCCCACAAATGCTTCCACCACACCAACACCACAAGACAAAAGTCTTACTTTGCCGGTGAGTATGGGATGACTACAGCATCAAAGCAGTGTGTTTTCACTTCTATGCTGGTAAGCAACAAGGTGTGTAAAACACCAATCTTTCACTTCAAGACTATACTTATCTCCCTGATACTCATTGATATTTCCTAAATGACCAACTAGTTCCAATAAGACTCAGACGTGAACTCTGAGCACTCTGATTTCAAAATTTTTAATTTTCAAATTAAATTACAAAATGAACTTGTGTTCATTTTTAAACAAATTTGGTGGAAGATGGTGCTGTCGTAGACAGCAACATCATCCACCAAAATTGGTTAAAAATGTACACCAGTTTCTTTGCTACTGGCACCGTAAAAAGATAGAATGTTGACATCAGACTGGTAAGGGCTAAAGGAAACTGCTCCCACTTGGCAGGTTATTGATCTGACAGCTCGGCGGATGTGCCGCCCAATGGTGTGTGCGCACACTGTCACTTCTTCTTTCTTGATTATTCCAGGCTGCCATTGCAACACAGCCGTTTTGAATTCTATGCAGCTTTGGCTTAGTTTCCAATTTTTAAAGCCTGAATTTAAGCTAGCTTTTGTGTCTAACTCATTTAGGTGATGATGTCTGAGCATAATAAGTCACTAGAGGCCAATCCTGGACCTAGCCATCAGGTGTCTTTTATTAACTCACCTGGCCAGCATGGCCAAGTGAGCTTATGCAATTGCGACTGACCATCATCCATCCATCCGTCTGTCCGTCCATCCGTCAACTTTTTCTTTAAACGACTTCTTTTTTAGAACCACTGGGCCAATTGCAATTATATTTGGCAGGATGCATCCTTGGGGCATAGGGATCCAAGTTTGTTCAAACGAAGCCGATCGGCCAATTTAGTCGACGGCCATCTTGGACTTTAGCCAGTTTTGCGAAACTTCTTTTAAAATCTCCGAAACTGCTTGGGGGATCGATTCAAAACTCATGAAATATCATTTAGGGCAAGAGCTGAACCAAAGTTGTTCAAGAAAACCTGATTGGCCAAATAATTTGGTGGCCATCTTAGACCTAGTTTTCCCAAAATCGACTTCACCAAAACCGCTGAAGAGATCGGGCCAAAATTTGGCAGATATGATTAGAGACTAAGGGCCATTAAGACTTGTTCAAGAGAAGTTGATACAGAAAAAACATGGCACCCCTGGACCAATCAAAATGTAGTGTGTTTGGCAACCATTTTGGATTATTTTATTTGATGAATTTTGAATCAAAATTAGTTTTATATAATATGCCGATCAGCTAATTTGCCCAGCACCCATCTTGGATTTGGCTGATTTTTTAGAAACTTCATTAAAAATCTCTGAAACTACATGGTGGATCAATTCAAAATTCATGAAACATCATCTGGAGCAACAGGTTAAGCAAGGTTGTTTAAGGGAACTTGATTGGCCAAATGCTTCAGCGACCATCTTGGAAGACCTAGTTTTCGCGAAACTAACTTCTCCATGACCGGCTGAACGGAAATTTGTGAGACATGATTAGGGCCTAAACATCATTAAGGTTTGTACAGTACATGGAAAGTTGATACATAAAAAACCATCTCTGCCATGAATCAATCAAAATTTCGGATTGTATGTCTCTAAAGTCACATGTTTGAGAGAGTGCTATTAGTTGTGTACGTGTCACTATTTTCACATTCAAGTTGTTCACGGTTATTAGCTCACCTGGCCCGCAAATGAACTTATGCCATGGTGGCCGTTAGGGTTGGGCTATTTTTCGATATTATCGTCAATATCGCGATATACCGAAGACCGATACCGAAATCGTCATAATTTCGAAAAATCGTAAATGTCGTCAATACCGACAGGACGATATTGCACTTTTAACTGTGAGCATAACATAAATAACTAAGTTAGAAATGTCATACTCCTACCTCTATTCGGTCCAGTAATAGTCTTTAAGTAAAAATTCAGTCTTTGTCTATGGTAATAAAAACTTAATAAACTCAAAAATAATTTGTGTTCATTTAATTCATGGTTTGTTTGCGCTAATAAAATGATTTAAAAGTCCAAAATAATCCTTTGTTGTTCACTTTTTATAATTACATAAATAGACGACGCCATGTTTTTTTCTTGCCTCATTCTGAGTGTTAGTCAGTGGGGAATACCATTTGCACTACCCACATTCCAATCTGGTGACGTCATTACTTCAGGTCAAGCTATTTATACATTAGTCATTGATCTGCATGGTTAAACATTCTTCTGACCGTGAAAGATTTAAACTTTAAAACTTTTTAGGTCGATAGGAAACCACACAACACTTAATCCCTTATCAATACCACAGCTTGGAACGGTGGGTGATGGGAAGTTAATCTCTTGCTTTACCGTTATACGTTTTTATGTAACTTTATACAATATATTTAGCATTTTTAAACGAATCAGCTCAAAATTCATTCCACATATAACATTACAGATTTATTCTAAGTGAGAAACAGCCTTAAAATAAATAATTTAGGCCTACTTATTTCCAGTCTTAGATCTGTTTTGGCTGCAGTGTTAACTGGGTTAATTTCACACATCACGGCTACGCTTTGAGATCAATGGATAGAACCGTGATCAATGGATAGGACCGTTAAGTAGTGTTTGAATAGGTCTACAATGGGACAAATTAGTATAAATATTACAGACCAAATAAAATCTGATATAATTGTTTCCAGTCTTCACGCTGGTTCTCGTTATTTTATTAATTTGTATCGTCTACGCTAGCGGCGGGCGTGATAACAGCTGTCGGAATTCTGCAGTGCGAATTCTGATTGGCTCAAGTATGATACGGCGGCCAATCAGATTTCGCTCTGCGGAATTCCTTTCTGAGCAATGAAGTTAATGCGTATTCCTAACTCAATCTTTTGACAGTTGCCGTGCGGTAAAGATAACACAAAATACAACACAAGAACAGAAGAAAATCCTTTATTTTTCTTATTTGTGATGGATACGGTTTGTTGCATTACATTCGTTGCTTTAACCTGTATATTGAAGGGTGTCAAAGTGTGGAATTTCGTGTGTTAAATATGCGGAAATGGCAATCATGGCGATCTCAATTTACGGTTTCAATGCAACAAATTTAATGAAAATAACTTGTAGACACCACCAATTTGAAATACATGTTATTCTATGTTTACACCCTAACTCCACACCCCACCCAAATGACGATATATCGTGATACCGCGGTATTTTAATGAGATACCGATATCGTCATGCCTTGAGCAATATCGCCCAACCCTAGTGGCCGTGCATCCGTCAGTCCGTTGTCCATCCGTCAAATCACATCTCCTCATTTATGCTTCAACCAAATTTATCTGGAAGGATCCTATGGTGGTAGGCTCCAGAACTTGTATTCAGAATTTTGCTTGGTCAATTTCTCTGGTGGCTATCTTGAATTTTCTGGAAATTTGCCGGAATCATTTAAAATGCTCCTCTTCCGATATAAATGGCCCCACTTCAGCGATACTTGGGTGGACTAATTCTATGCTGGTAACCTTCAATACTTCTAATGAGAATTTTGATTGGTCAATATTTCCGGTTGCCATCTTGAAATTACTGAAAATTTCTTGAAATCAGTTAATAACCCACTCCTCATTAACCACTTGACCGATTTCAAGCAAACGTGGTTGGGAAGACCCTAGATGCTTCGGAACATGCATACAGAATTGTGATTGGTCAATTTTGAGCCATCTTGAATTTTCTGAAAAATGGCGGGAAATCATTTAATATGCTACTCCTCGTTAACTGCTTGGGCAATTTCAACCAGACTTGGCTGGGAGGATACTAGGTTGTTGGTTTCAGAATTTTTATACAGATTTGTGATCGGTCAATTTTTCTGGCAGCCATCTTGGATTTTCCAAATAAATTTGCTAAATCAGTTAATAGCCCACTCCTCATTAACCACTTGACCGATTTCAAGCAAACGTTGTTGGGGAAGACCCTAGATGCTTCGGAACATGCATACAGAATTTTGATTGGTCAATTTTGAGCCATCTTGAATTTTCTGAAAAATGGCGGGAAATCATTTAATATGCTACTCCTCGTTAACTGCTTAGGCAATTTCAACCAGACTTGGCTGGAAGGATACTAGGCTGGTAGGTTTCGCAATTTTTATACAGAATTGTGATCAGTCAATTTTTCTGGCAGCCATCTTGGATTTTCTGAAAAATTTGCTAAATCAGTTAATAGCCCACTCCTCATTAACCGCTTGGCCAAGATTTATAGCCCTTTTGATATCCGCTTCATTTACCAGGTCAGCCTGCTTTCATTTTAATCTATACAAAGGAATGCAGAGTTAGTTTTGGTGATATATACTGCTACATGTATACATACCATCTTGAGGCAGAAGCAGACTGGGATTTGTGTCATGAACATGTGTTTTAGTTTTTACACTGGAGTTTTAATTGTTTTCATCATTATAAATTGAACTCATCATCATCATCTGAGTGATTTTATCATCATTAAATATATATATGTGTGTGTGTGTATATATATATATATATATATATATTATATATATACCAAGTTACTAAGTCAACAATGCTTCAGAACGTGTATACAAAATTTTGATTGGTCAATTTTTCTGGTGGCCATCCTGGATTTTCCGAAAATTTTGAGAAATCAGTTAAAAGCCTACTCCTCATAAACCGCTTGGCCAATTTTGAAGCAAACTCAGCTGGAAGGACCCTAGGTTGGTACGGTTCAGAATTGGTATAGAAAGCTTGACTGCTTCATTCTTTTTCTGATGGCCATCTTGAATTTTCCGAAAAATGCCGGGAAATCATTTATAATGCTACTCTTCATTAACCATTTGTTCCAGTGACTGTCTTGTTTTCACAACTGACATCTCAGGAATTGATGTAGGGAGCAGCCTGAAACTCATTTAATTTCATCGATACCTACGGGTGATTACGGTTTGTTCAAGAGAATTTGTTCCTTGATAAAACATCGTTGTCATGGATCAATCAAAATCTAAGGTTCAATCTGATTGTGTGGTCAGCGTCCATCATTAATTTCCCTCTGAATATCATTTATACTGAATACCAATTTTGGATTTTATGCCTTGTTACTGCTGAATTTAAAGTATTATGTCTGTTCAAATGCCTTAGATCAAATGCTAATGGTCCAGGTGAGTGTTAAGGTGCTTGGGCCTCTTGTTGAATATAAAACATTTGTATATCACATTAGTTTCTTCTAGGCAGTGTTTTCCCATGAGTTCAAAAACAGTATCCATATCATGCCTGTCCTCCTCTCTGACGAATGGTAAGCCATTGTATACATCTAATGCATCCTAGCTAACGCTGGTGATGAATGTGGCTATTCTGTATCTTGTTCTTTCAATTCTGTCACGATCTCAAATGAATCCCAAATCAGTTTCCAACATTTCCAGTTAGCTGCAGAGTTTCCTTGTGGATGGAGCTTTGTTGGGAGTGGAACACTGCTATTTAGTCGTGACCTTGATAGAATGGAAGTATCTAGCACCCGAGGTCAGCCATAGTGTGTATGAGTATTAACACTTTAATGGTCAAGATTTGTCGTGAAAATCAAAGTATGTGCTCTGGGAATGTCCATTTACATGCCAGTGGAAGGCCTTTTTTTTAAATTTACCACTGAAATGACTGACTTGACTATTGAGCAAGTTATTCCAGTGGAAAATTAAAAAAAATAGTCACATTGCTGTGTAAATAGATATTTGACAAGACAACTGTAGAGGCCAGTTTTGGTCGCTTTAACCGTTAACCCGTACCAGTCTGATATCAGTATTCTATTTTTTTACTCTGTCAATGTCAAACAAACTGGTGTAAATTTTTCAATAATTTTGGTGGACGATGTTGCTGTCTGTGACAGCAACATCGTCCACCAAATTTGTAGAAAATGAACACCAGTTTGACATTTAATTTAATTTGAAATTTTTAAATTTTGGCTACAGAGTGCTAAAGATTAAAGGATTAACCAGTGTCTTTCTGTATACAGTAGAAAGCTAACAATCACAATTTCAAAATTTAAGCATCATAGGCATGGTCCCTAGTGGCTTCCTTTTTTCCGTTACATTTTACAACAAAGAGTTCAAAAATAGTAAATTTGCAATTTTCCCAATTTACACAATGATCCATGTAGGCTAAAGTAGAATTTTTGTTTTCAAAAATGTGGATGTAAGATGATACCTGAAGGCAACTTTATCAAAAGCCACCATGCTTGTCTATATAGATTTTTCCTGAATATATGAAATGGCTATAGTAGAAAGTTGGCTAAATTTAGTTTCTAGGCACATTTTTTAGTATTTTGAGTTCAAGGTCAACATTGATTGACAGAGATGCAATATGTGGGCGAGACAAAGCATGAAGTCCAGATACGTATCAAAGAACACATCAGAGATACAAAAAATAGGAATGACACACCAGTCTCACATTTCAACTTGCCGACCCATGATACGACCTGTATCAAATATAGAGTCAATGGAGTCCTCCGCCACGATCCTGCTAGCGAGGGAGCCACAACTCCATGCAAGGATCGTGAATCTTACTGGATCCACCAACTACATACTATGGATCCTGTAGGTATTAATCACACAGATTGGTAACCCCTACATCCTGTGGGTAAGCAACCATATACTTACAACATGGGTTACCAATACATCCAACCCGAGACAACACCTATGACGTCAGACAACATAAGTCACAACACACATTCACATCATGTGTGTCACACACACACATACTTTACGCTACTATGACGTCACATTACAACACTTGGCAACTCTTTTGCAAATGCCGAGCTACACATGTGCTTTCTGTGAAAAATTCTTTTCACAAATATTTTTCACAAAGATACCGTCTCTCGAGACATAAAACCTTGAAACACGGCAGGAAGGAAGATCTGAAGAGACACAACAAGAAATGCCATCCAATGAATCTTACAACACCTGTAAGCGAAATAAAAGCACTCTTTGGTCTCAACAACCTATCTCTAGAGAATACTACAACTAGCCAGAATCTTCCTGCCAACACACCAAGATTTAACACTATTAATCCGTCAGTCCTAGATCTAAACATCAATTTTGAAGAATTTGACAGGGAACTGGAACGTTTCGTAAACTCAACTGCACCCACACCGGTAGCCGCAGAAACTAACATAGAACCTCCATACAGTATCGAAGAGGAAGCCATCATCTTCGACGAGGCTGCAGAAGAAATCTTCGACCTATTGAACCAAACACCACCAGGGACACCGGACAGCAGAGTTAGTGCACAACAATCACCTGTGGGAGCGATAGCACAGTCATCACCCGCATCACCAGACTGGGGAGCAGGAGCACCATACATACCGGCCACAGAAAATAGTTTCTACCCGGACGTGTCAGAAGTTGCTGTAAACACCCTCTTCTTAGCACTTCCCCTGGGATCAACATTTAAGATCCACAGGACGATACAAACAGATTCATCATACAACCATTTGATGATATACTTAAACACTGTAGCAAAAACCCAAAACATGGGCCCATGTCCTCTGGTGAGTAACCAAAACCTTGGTACGAAAGGCCATAAGTCTGGATCACTGCGATTGTTGACGTCACCAATAATGCCATATTTCCTTCTTTTTTAGGATAACCACTGGCTATCCACAATCTTCTTAATCACCTGTAAATCCCCACAATATTTTAGATCGCAACAGCAACTTTGGGAATCCCGCCACCAGCCATATAAAATGGCTGCAGACAGAATTTTTCTCCCAAAACTACTACAGGCGGCTAATAGCGGTAAACAACTGCATTACCCGCCAAACTAATGGTTAAAATATGGTTACTGCGGCTAAACATTGCCAGGGTAACCACACAGGTGCGGCTAAATGCAGCAAATGCAGGCACATACAGCAAATTTGTGGGAAATGCTGGAAACATTGTTTCCCGCATTCATCGCATCCCAGATCCTTAGTAGCACTGTTACCCGCACTGGGAGCATATATAAACAGGCCTAAACAAGCCATTGGCATCCAGACTCTTCTAAGCCTCTAGATAGCGTCAGGCAAAGTTATTGCGTTTTAGCTTTATATAATGTTGATTGACAGAGAGCTTAAAACTAAAGAAATATTGCCTGACGCTTTCGATAAGTTTAGAAGAGTCTATATCACGCATATTGGTAACCCCTACACACTGTGGGTGAGCAACCATATTGATTGACAGAGAATCGAAACCACAACTGGTGAAAGCCTCAAACATCATAGCCAACAAATGCTTCCACCACAACAATGCCACCAATGCTTAAACCACACCAATGCCACCAATGCTTCCACCACACCAACACCACCAATGCTTCCACCACACCAACGCCAGCAATGATCCCACCACACCAACGCCACAAATGCTTCCACCACACCAATGCCACCAATGCTTCCACCATACCAACGCCACCAATGCTTGGACCACACCAACACCACCAATGCTTGCACCACAGCAATGCCACTAATGCTTCCACCACACCAACGCCACCAATACTTCCACCACAGCAACGCCACCAATGCTTCCACCACAGCAATGCCACCAATGCTTCAACCACACCAACGCCACCAATGACCTACATCATGAAAGCCTCACTGGCAAAGTAAGTCTTGTCTTGCGGCATTGGTGTGGTGGAAGCGTTTGTGGACTATGATGATTGGCGCTTTCACTGGTTGTGGGTTCTGTTCCCTGTCAATGCCAAAATACTGTAATGCCACCATTGCCATGACCACTTGTATAATAGACCTTTCCCACATTAGCGTATTTTGGGAAATTACCTTCCCGGAATGCATTGCACATTCCACTTCCGGCTGGTAAACGCGATAGCCGACATGCAAACGCCATTACTTTACTATGGGAATCAGATACAGTGCACTTTAAGCATCGCATATGAAAAACTATGTTCATAATATTATTGAAGTCATGCATCATTGGAAAGCTAAGCCAATTTTCTATACATTTCTGTTTTAGTTTTGTAAAATTTAATACGGTTGATTGCCATTAAAAAATATCCCCTATTGTCCACTTGATTTAATGAATCTAAGTCGAATGGTGTATTTTATATGTGCAAATAACTCGGTGAAAACGTTACAAAAATATAAAAAATAATGCATTAATGTTTCGGCAACTGAATGCACTTTCCAATGATATATGATTTAAATACTGTAATGATTTTAGTTAATCATACGAATGGTTTAGATTGTGGTGTATTTTAGTGCAAAAGTAACTTCAATGCGGGCCAGCGGCTTGTTGGCGGCTATACCAGCCAGCAGTTGTTATTACACCACAAAAACATCCATTACCGTTCAATCACTACTTGCTAAATCAATTATCTGCATTTAGCTACCAGAATAAGATTTTTATGTTTGCATACACTCCTCCCAATGCCTATTCCTATTAATATGGATCCTCAACCAGGCTACTGCTTAGGTCCATCTCCAGTATATTGACTGATATAGACTGGCACAAGTCTGTACTCACTCCATAGTGACGCCTGTCACTAAGCGCGCTTGCGCATGTGCACTGGAGCCCAAATAGGAAACAGATCCACTTTTCAATTATTCTGCAAGCAGAATAACTGCTCAAATATTACTAGAGAGTTTTTATAGCTTTGCGCTGTGTCAGCTATACTTTTGAAAGGACTTCCTATTGCTGTAATGCCTGCTATGAAGTCTATCCTCCCTAAGTTACGTTTAGGAAGTATTTTGTGGTTATATTGAACTTTATAAATATGTATATAAATGTTACCGGTTTTCGTGAGGTGTAGCTAACGTTTTCGTGGTAACAATCTTAATATGCCTATGTCATCATCATCATCTTAAATCTCTAGTGTACTCCAAGAGCCCTTTCTCACTTTTCAGTTTAGTGCATTATAAGGAATTTAATTTATTCCCTATGAAAGATAGTTTTCTTGTCATTAGGGTTTTGTTTTGTTTTTAATTTGAACTTTCCCGCCTTTCTTAGAAATGAGTTTACATGTTTCTAGACTCTTTATAACGAAATACCAAGCTGTATGCTTCATTGTAACCTTTTTTTGTTTTTAGGAGTCTGTTAAATCGACCGATAGGATCAAATGCACGTCCTCCAAGTGTGATTGCCTTCACTCTGCGGAGTATGGAGGACATCTCTGTTCTAAATGCACCTCGTGTACCCCCACAACAATGTGCGGGATATGCAAAGGGTGGTCGGCGTCAGTGTCTAAGGCCTTTTTAAGGATTTGCCCTCTAAACAACCGCTGCCCTCTGGTCGATCTTCCCGTACCCCGTTGCTGTAAAGACAAAAGCTGTGTCTTTTGCAAAAACTAATGTTTCTAATCCATCAGCAATGGAGGGGGGGGGGGCCTCTTCGGCGAATTCTGAAGCTGTTTTGGCTTTGTTTGCTAGGTTCGAATCCTTTGCTGCTGTATTGACGAAATCGCTAGACGAAAGAATTTCTTCTGCCATCCAGGAGGGCAAGAAACAGGAAGTTTCTTCAGAATCGGACAAATGGGGAAAACCGATTCCTCTTACGTCCAGACAAGAAATCAGGTCTCCAAAACAAAAGACTAGAGCGAAAAGGCTCTCGAAGGTGAACTCGAGCAGGTCACCGGGTCAAACCCACATTAGTCTTGAGGGTGAAAGGCATGACCCTCAAGCAGTGGTGGCGGCGGCGGAAGCCCCCGTCCAAAAGCCTTATGCTTATGCCAAAGTTTCAATCATTCCGGTCGTCAAAAATGTTCATAGGTCGCCTATAGCCAGAGGGTCTTCAATCAAGCTTTTCTAGTACTTCCGGTTCAGTTGTAGTGGATTTGGGTCCTCAGGACACAGGTTTACTTCCGTTTTCCGGATCTACTTCCGTTCCTTCCGTATCCGGTCTGACTTCCGGTTTTACAGGACATCCGGGTCATCAAGATCCGGTTCCTATTTCCGCTTCCGGTCTTAGCAGTGCTTCCGGTCATACCGGATATCCGGGGTCTTTGGACCCTTATTATTTTACTTCTTACGGTAGGAGTGCTTCCGTTTCCGGTTTGGATTCCAGTCTGTACACTTCCGCTTCTGGTTCTAGGGGTGTACTTCCGGGACGTTCAGATCCGGATAGACTTCCCACTTCCGCTTCCAGTGGGGACGTAACTTCCGGTATAGCGAACAATCATAGTCGGTTAACCTCGACTAAGAATTTATCCGAGCGTCAAATTACGCTTCCATTTTCAATTTCTTTAGATGCAGAGAATTTTTCAGTGGATAGGCGTAATGAATTTGATAATAGGAGTTTTGTAGGCGCTGGTTCTGAATTTTCTCATAGTATTTTTTCTCAGATTCTTTAGTTTCTAATTTTGGTTCTTCCCTTCCATCTCAGGTAGTTGAGGTTGATTTGTCTTCTCCTTCTTCTGCTCCTTCTTTTCGTGATGCTGTCTTGAGTTCCTCTGCCTCACGGCCTCCTTTCTCTTCCTCCTCTCATCCTCCAGGTTTTAAATCTATTCCTTCTTCCTTTTCTGCTTCTTCTCTTTCAGCTAAGGATTTTTCGTCCAGTCATGTGTCTAATTCGTCATCTCTTTTTCAATCATTTAGTCCTCCTCCGGGATTCTCCTGTCTTTCTTCATCTATTGGTACTTCTCAGGGATCCTTAGATCATTCTCCTTCTTCATCTGTTCTTCCAATTTCTTCTCTTCATCCTTCTTCCTCTTCTGCCTCTCCTTCCTTTGATCCGATTGTTTCCGTTGTTCTTTCTCCCGAGTTAGAATTTCAAATTGTTGATTCGGGTTTAGATTTCTCTTTGTTTTCTGTGGTTAGGGATCCTTCTCTCGATCGTTCTTTTGTTTCTGCTCGTTTTCCGATCCTCATGAGGTTTTCTGCCAGTTCTCTGGTTCATCCTTCCTTGTCTTCTAGTCAGGATCATGGTATGGATTCTTTTCCTTCCGATCAAATTTCATCCTTTCCTGAGTCTTCTAGAAGACCCTGTTCTCCTATTTCCTGTAGAGCTGCTGAATCTTTAGTTTCAGGTGATTCCTCACTTCTCATCTCTTCTTCCTCTCCTAATCCTTCTTCTCTTCCCTCAGTTCCCACGTCAGTCAGGGCCAGGGATCTGAAGAGGTTTTGTCCGGTCAGAGCCTCTTCGGAAGACTGGTCCATGGCTCACAGGTGGATCGCCTCTACTCTTTCCCTTCCTCTTAAGGAGGAATTTTCTATTGACCCTCCTTCTTTCGGGTCTGCTCTGTCTACGTCTGATTCTGAATTGATTTGAGAATTTGCCTATAATATTTGGCACATAAATTCAGAAAAGTGAATCTGTTTCCTATTTGGGCTCCAGTGCGCATGCGCAAGCGTGCTTAGTGACAGGCATCACTATGGAGTGATTACAGACTGGTGCCAGTCTATATCAGTCAATATACTGGAGATGGACCTAACCAGTAGCCTGGTTGAGGGTCCATATTAATAGAAATAGGCATGGAGAGGAGTGTATGCAAGCATAAAAATCTTATTCTGGTAGCTAAATGCAGATAATTGATTTAGCAAGTAGTGATTGAACGGTAAGTATGTTTTTATAGTGGTTAATAAAACAACAGACCATCCCGCAAGGGGGTCTGTGGGAGGTTTTGCTCCTAGCATTGATTTAGGGAAATCCTGGCGTAATGACGTCAATATGGGAAAGGTGTGTTGAACATGATGATCAAGAGAAGACTATTTTTGAAAACTTACCTCTGGAATGACTGGCTTGATAACCGAGCCAGTCATTCCAGTGGTACATTTTCAAAAATAGTCTTCTCTTGGTCTGCAAATGGACATTTTGAATGAAAATATTTTTTTTTAGCAAATTGAAGTATTAAAGGTCAAAATGTTATTGTAACTCACAGTTTGTTAACCCCTTAGAGACACAGGAAAATCCTAGGGGCAAGATGTACTGGTTCAGTAGTTTACTTTGGTGTTGAACTCGAAATTCATCACGAATCCCCAAAGGTATATGTCACAAGAAACAATTGTAAGTTCTTGACATCTCCGACATCATGTTACGGTCACCCCTGACAGTCTTAGATACACCCCCCCCCCCCGCTGTACTTAACCCTTGTCACTCTGATGTCAATATTCTATCTCTTACTGTGTCATTAGAGCTCTAAGAAACTGGTGTACATTTCTCAACAATTTTGGTGAAAGATGTTGCTATCTACATCTTCTAGAAAATTTGTCAAAAAAGGAATACCAGTCCATTTTGTAATTTAATTTGAAAATTTTAGATTTTAACATCAAAGTGTTAATTAATATTAATGAAGATTTACTATGCCAATAACAATACTGTATTGCTTAAAGCGACTACAATACATTCCAGTTCAGAACACTCTTCAAAAATACACTATGGTGTGGGATATAGCGTTACAACTCAGGTTCTTCCCCGAAAAATGTTCAACTCTGGATGCTCTCAAATGGCTGCTGCTCCACTTCTGGGGTGGAGGTGTAGGCATGAGCACCCCATGCCCCACACATTAATCCCAGAACCCTACCCACCCCAGCCTATGAGCCTGGAACAGGTCTAAATCAGAAATTGATGGAAGGAGCTAAGAGTGGTAGTCTTCATTCCATTCCTGAATACTATCTGATTGGTTGAATCCATTCCTGAAAACTATCTGATTTGTTGTTGAAACCCATTCTTGTCATGCTTGTGGTGCCTGAATCTATTGCCCCACAATCCATGACAGGCAGAATGAATTGGCATCAATCAACTGAACTTGTTAATAATATGAGTGCAGGCAGATCTTTTCTATTGCCACTGACTTGTTATTACAACATCTGAAATTGGATCCTCAACCTCAAAGCTCAGTCATGCTTGCTATAGTGACTGAGTGCGGGAGCAGATCATTGCTCTCTGTATAGTGGAGGTAGTGAGGCAGCTATAGAGCTCAGCTGACATCTGTGTACATTCTACCTGCTCAATCTCTGCTCACATAGTCTGAGCATACAGCTACACATTCAGTCTCTCTCCACTGCTAGAGCAAACATCCACTGTCAGAACTAGTAATATCAGCTTGATAGCTCACAAGTAGCTCACAAGTAGGCCTAAAGGATAATCATGATCTTATGTATCTGTGTTTACTCACTACAAATTGTAGACAGTGTATCAAACATTCAGGTGAATACTTTGTAATTAATTTTAATAAATACTATCCTGTTCAGTCAAATTATTGTCAAAACAGTCAACAGCTAGCTAACTAACTGCATGATTGCTCGGAAGTTGAGATGTAAATATTTTAGATTTGTTTAGCGTTGTCACTTATGATGAGTGTTGTTGATTTGGTAGTATATAATAATATATTCTATAAACACATAAAAAAGTAAGTTAGCTCCTAAATATGGGCTAATATTGTCTAATATATATATATTCGGATTGTAATGAAATCGGTCACAGGCCCTATTATATGATGTAAGTTTGACTATATAGCAACAATCAGGGAAAATGATTACTGGTGTCCCATAAGTCATGCTATGCTTGAATGTGCATACGCTAAATGCAGAATTGACCTATTTCAAATGTTGCAAAAATACTATTGCTGTCTGGCATTAAATCTAGGGAAACACAATTGATGTGTACATAATTAGTCTCCCCCACCCTCCACCCCCACCCCCATCATCAATGGGAACTATATAGAAATGAGTCCCGTCCGTGTGTCCATGCATGCATCCATCCGCATTTAGTTTCCGCTCGATAACTTCATTTAGCATTAATGGATTCATTTCATATTTGGTATGTCAACTCCTTATGACAATGTGTCCCGACACACCAGAGTTATGCCCCTTGATTTCTTGAGAAATCGTAAAATATGTGGTTTCCGCTCGATAACTTCTATTCGATAACCTCAGTTAACTTGAATGGATTCATTGCAAATTTAGAATGTCACCTCCTTATGACAAGACCTCAGTGGGGATTGCATATCAGCAAAAATGTGCCCAGATCCATCGGAGTTATCCCCGTAATTTCTTGAAAAATTGTAAAGAATATTTAGTTTCCGTTTTATAACTTCAGTTATCCTGGATGGATGCAATTCAAATTTCGAAAATACATCCCTCTACATGAGACCTTGACTGGGATTGCATTGGGCCAAAATCTCTCTGTAATCACTAGAGTAATCCCCCTTGATTTCTTGAAAAAGCGTACAATATTTGGATTTAAAAAATGGTTGTACTAAAAAGCCCTGGTCAGGGGACGTTTGACCAGAACTGGTCTTTTATTGAAATTGTGGGTTTTTTAGCTACTTCCCGATGAGATATATGCTTGTCTAATTACTGATAGAGTGGACTTGAGTGATTATTTCATTGAGCGATCACGATCGATTATTTTAGAATAATCATGATTACTCGATTAATCTGCAATGGTGTTTAGAAGTGTCCCATTTCCAGGCCAAAGAGACACCTATTTTTGAAATTGTATCCCTGGAATGCCTGGCGCGAAGCTAGAGCCAGTCATTCCAGTGATGCGTTTTAAAAAGAAATAGTCTTCTCTTGCCTTGAAAATGGTCATTCCCTGATCAAAATATCAAATGATCTTGACCGGTCGCATCATGTTATATTATGTGATTAAATCGAAAATCGCGATTATGTCGTAAATCCTGAATTTATATGATTAAAAATGAAATAATCAAATAATCGTGAATAATTCAACTGCATAAAATATTTCAAAATCTACCTCTTTATTTACATTTTGCTCAGCGAATGTATGTCCATTTGCAGGCCAAGAGAAGACTATTTTTTGAAAACGTATCATTGGAATGGCTGGCTCGATGCTCGAGCCTCGAGCCAGGCGTTCCAGGGATACATGTTCAAAAATAGTCTTCTCTTGGCCTGCAAATGGGCATTTCTAAACACTATTGCAGCTTTCGTCATTGATATACCTTTGTTGTTATATCAGTGTAATTTGTAACCAGGCCGATTAATCGAGTAATCACGATTATTCTTAAATAATTGATCGCGATCACTCAAAGTAATAATCGCGCAATCCTAGCTTTTGATATTTTATGCAGTAGAAATTATTCACGATTATTTGATTATATTCATATAAATACACGATTTAAAAAATAATCATGATTTTCGGTTTAATCACGTAATCGTACAAGCCTAAGTATGCATAAAAGACTGACCTAACCCATTGTCCAAGACGATGCTTAGATATCGGAAATAGGTTTGTGCTAATGGATGACAGCATGTTTTAAATTATTTAACCCTTTAACCCTAATATCAGCCAAAAATATCTTCTGCACTGGTCTTGTGAAATGTCCATTTGCAGACCATGAGAAGAGATATTTGACCACTGGAATGACAGGTTTGATAACCGAGCCACACACACACATATATATATATATATATATATATATATATATATATATATATATATATATATATATATATATATATATATATATCTCGAGCCTGTCATTCCAGTGGTCAATTTTCAAAAATATCTCTTCTCATGGTCCGCAAATGGTCATTTCACAAGACCAGTGCAGAAGCCGTTTTTATATATAGAGTTAAGTAACACATCGATGTTAAGATTTCGTCAAGAAAATTTAAATCTAGAAAATGTTCAGGCCAGTCCATTTGCAGGACAAGAGAAGACTATCGTATCTTTTTTTTTAAAAACTCCTCTGGAATTGCTTCCTGTATTATTGAGCCAGTCATTCTACTTGTACATTTTCAAAAATAGTCATCTCTTGGCCTGCAAATGGACATTTCCCAAGACCACTGTAGAGGTCAGTTTTAGCTGGCTTGACCATTAAATGGTTAAATACTTTAATATTTACATGTAATGCATGGTGTTTGATTTTAAAGTTCACCTCGGCCAGAATCGTCAAGTGAGCTGATGAAATGGCCACATCCATCGTCTGTCCGTCATCTGTCTGTGTGACATCAAACTTTTCCTTAAACTTTCATGAACCTCTTGGTCGATTTCAATTATATTTGGCTGGACACATCCTTAGAGCAGAGAGATCCAAGTTTGTTCAAAGGAAGCCGATCAGCCAATTTATAGGAATGTCTTTAAAAATCTTCTCTAAAACCACTTGGGGGGATTGATTCAAAACTCAGGAAACATCATCTAGGGCAAAAGTGAACCAAGTTTGTTCAAGGGAACTTGATTGGCCAAATGGTTTGGTGGCCATCCTGGATGGTCTAGTTTTGCGAAAACAACTTCCTGTTCCAGAACCACTGAATGGATCAGGCCAAAATTTGGGCGATATGATTAGGCACTAAGGGTCATGAAAGGTTATTCTAATGCAGTTGATATGTAAAATAATGTTGCCACCATGGGCCAATCAAAATGTAACGTGATTAGCAGCCATATTGGATTTTTTTAATGGTTTTTGGAGCTGAAATTGTTTTTTGAGAAAACTGAGTAGAGCCTAGAGCGCCATCGTTCTTGATGATAACACATTACGTTAACCTGGCTGTTAATAGCATTACGTTGAGCTGATAATGACACATTACCATCAGTTTTCTTGCTGTTAATAACATTACATTGATTAGGGACTAGAGCGCCATCGCTCCTGGTGATGACACATTAACAACATCAGCTTTCTTGCTGTTAATAGCGTTACGTTGATTAGAGACCAGAGCATTATCGCTGCTGATGATGACACATTACTGTAAGCTTTCTTGCTGTTAATAACGTTACATTGATTAGAGACTAGAGCGCCATCACTCCTGATGAGGACACATAACTGTAAGCTATCTTGCTGTTAATAGCTTTACGTTGATTAGAGACTAGAGCACCATCGCTCCTGATGATGACACATTACTGTAAGCTTTCTTGCAGTTAATAGCGTTACGTGGATTAGAGACTAAAGCACCATCACTCCTGGTGATGACACATAACTGTAAGCTTTCTTGCTGTTAATAACGTTACATTGATTAG
>CM067375.1:7329082-7368082 GCA_034401795.1 Chaetoderma sp. LZ-2023a
ACTAAGTAGCAGTCATTCTACACGCTAGTAGCCGAGAAATCAACACCCTTAATTTTCCTTTGTGAAATAATATATTTATTTTATTACAATAATTCCGTATATATAGTCTGTTGAAGTAGCTAATATATTAGGTATGCTGGTTTGATGTACAGAAGAAAAAAAAAAAAAAAAGACCTCTTCATGTAAGTAAGGATTTCAGAGACCTTTGTAAAAGTCTGTCATGAGAATGTCTCGATGGAAGTTTGAGAGAGATTCCTGTGGTAAAATTTTTCTAAAGGTATCCAGGGAAAAAATTATGGAGTAATATGTATTGAGGTTTAAGAGCATTGGTATTTTAAGATGCAGCTGTAACCCTCCCAGCAGGCCTAACCATCACCCACTGTGTGGGCAGAGGAGGAACACGTTTCCAAAAATTTTTTGCCTATGAAAAGGTTTTTATGGGTTTTCGCGTCGGGATGGAGGCCATTCATCTTTTTATAGTGATAATGCTTATGGAAAAGGCAATAACATAAAAAGGTTGTATGCAGTAACATATTATGTGTGAAACAGATTGTATTGTATTTTGTCAATGATAATTTAAGTGATGCTGATGAAGTTTAGTGTAACTCTAGGGTGTTAATATACGCGGCATACGTAGCAGTGTTAACCAAATTTGGTTGTTTGTTGTATATGTAATAGTGGATGGGAAACGAAAATTTTGCTTCAAATGTACCTACTATACATGTATCTAGTAAAATGTATAGCCTAATTTGTTCCTATGACTTAAGCAGAGGTGGCTTTTCATGCTTCAATAGATACATGTATCTAGTAAAATGTATAGCCTAATTTGTTCCTATGACTTAAGCAGAGGTGGCTTTTCATGCTTCAATAGATACATGTATCTAGTAAAATGTCTAGCCTAATTTGTTCCTATGACTTAAGCAGAGGTGGCTTTTCATGCTTCAATAGATACATGTATCTAGTAAAATGTATAGCCTAATTTGTTCCTATGACTTAAGCAGAGGTGGCTTTTCATGCTTCAATAGATACATGTATCTAGTAAAATGTATAGCCTAATTTGTTCCTATGACTTAAGCAGAGGTGGACGTGTTGGCTTTTCATGCGCCTCCTACGAATACAGTCGATAACAGCCGCGGTCGAAAACAGCCACGTAGACCCAAAACAGCCGCCGGTATATCGATAACAGCCGCCGCTGCGTGTAGTGTGTTGTGTCTAGTTATTTATCATCTAAAATTATAATTATGTTTTTACTGTGATAATTATATTATTTGATAACTTATTCATGAGTTGTATAACGTATTAAGTGAGCACATATTTTAGCAAGAGCCTTGCCCCGTTATACTCAATTAGTCCCCCCTCCCCCCCCCCCCCCCATTGGTAGGGTGGCGCTACAATGAACAGTCCTTCAGCTGTAGGAATTGAAGAGCTTTACTATTTAATAAGCAGCAGCACCCAGTCAAATTGGTTCCAAAATATTCAACAGCTCACCTCCATAGTTACCGTGAAAAGGGGATTCTGGGAAATCATGGTTCAAAGTATGTATATAAATCATGACGACCTCGACGGACGTGCGTATAGGCCTATCATCTCTCCGTGTCCGCTCAGCGTTACGCATTCACTTGGTTGTGTCTAGATTGGACCGTTCCACATTATCCATCCACCATGACGTCGTAATCAACTACGTGACGTGTAGAATGGCATCATAATCAATGCCGTCATTATGACATCATGAATGACTTAGACAAGTACGTCACGAACGCATAATGGGCCTTTCCAGTTTCAACTATGCCCCGCCCACCTCTAGCTAAGCTCCACCCACACCTCGCTCATGTTGGGATCGATCGATCCCTGAAATACCTGACTATCGATTTCCAGAAAACTATACAAGTAAGCTGTTAAATATTTTGAAATGCAGCAACAGCGCCCCAGTCAAATTAGTTTCAAAATATTCAAGAGAATCTTTATTAAATAGGCTTAGTAAAAGACATACAATTCGTACAACAACGCTTAGTCCGTCATCAATTACACATTATCTACGTCATTCATGGCGTAGTTGATTATGACATCATCATACACATCACGTAGTTGATTATGATGTCATATGATGGATAAACTGGAAAGGTATATTGAGAGCCATGCACAATATCATGCATTCGGATGATGTGACATATGTTGATTGTTATGCATTTGTGTGCTATTATGTTAGTTTGTATTTTATTTCGATCAATTATACTTTATTGGCAATTCATCAGAAAGTGCCTTTCTTCTTCAACTAGTATATTAGCATGCGTTAGTAGTATAACTTTATTGTAATAAGAAGTCCACAAGGGACCATTACACAGTCAATACAATACATATCTATTATAATAATAAACATACAGTTATATAACAAAAACAGCCAACACTCAGTCGACCATACAGGCATAAAAAGCACAAACATGTTACTAGAACAATGTGAACATCCCACTTGGGTAACATTTCATCCCGCAACGCAATACCTGGCAATTCCATACAATATATGCATACTGTGGTGACTCGACATCTTACATGGGTGGGGAGCTAGGTAGCCGTGCCAGTCTGTATAGACAGTAAAACACGATCCCAAGGCAGTGTCCTCCAAGACCAATCCAATTCGTCTCGACGAAATCCTCGCACACAAACATGGCCCGATCATCAGGCAAAGTTGATGCCTGCAGAAACACATCTGTGTGCAATATCCCGGCAAAAAAACCCCAAGCTAGTCCCACAAGACACCACCTGTCATTAGCATATGCGTTATTGATAATTAGTAATATGTGCAACATATATTTTATGTCTGACGATGTTGTCTGGTCTCTCACATATGGTGGCCCTGAAAATGATCGTTGTGACAAATCAATTGTCTGACGATGTCTAGTCATCCGCATATTCCGCTACAGATGCTTTGGACAAATCAGGTGAGCTGCGGTTTCAAGAAACATACGAGACACTGTCCTCATCAATAATAATATAACGTGGTGGTTCTAACTATGGACGCATGTAAGTTGTATGTGCAACACATATTATTAATCTTATAACAGGATTGTCATCACTGCTGGCGGTGGCGGTCGTGGTGGTGGCAGCGGCTGTAACTACGCCTGCATAATAAGTTGTACATATTTAATATATACTACCATCAATCTCGTCGGTGATGTTCTACTAGACTGCATCTATAACGGCATCAGGTACTTCATCATCCACTTTTGCTGCCTAGGGAACAGATGTGGGGGTGGAAAGTAAGTAAACAGGTGTTATTTTGAAACTAAAAACATATTATTACTTGACGGGATGGAGAGAAAAACACCTTGAAACTTAATATATTAGAAGCCCCGCGTGTCTGATGTAACAATAATAAGGGAGATAAATCCGGATGGTTTATTTCAATTGTCACTAAACCTATCGGGAGTAATCTCCCTTATTATTGATACATCGAAATGATTGCGGTTTCTAGTTGGTAATTAAAATGTGTTGATCTTTGTAGATGCGTAATGGTTAGCATGCGGAAGTCGAAACTACGTAGGCCTACTGATCCGGCGTATCAGATCTGAAAGAGGGAGCTGTTCGATAGGCATAATTTCAAAGTCACGAGTGACTAAATGGTCAGGAAGATTAAAATGTGCAGCCACATGTGTGTCTCCCTCTAGTCTAATATCTGAAAGGTGTCTAGTTGCTCGGCATCTTAATGGATTTTTCGTTTCGCCAACATACTGCTTTTGACACAATTTGCATGAAATTAAGTAAATGACATTTTCAGAATCATAATCTAATTTCGACTGAATTTGAAATTTGCTTTTGTTTTGAAAGCTCGTGAATGTACTCTGGGAAGGAAGAAATTTATCCAATTTACACCTTTTCTTTTCACATTTCCGAGATTCTCCTTCACCAATAATCGGACGATTATGACAAATTTTGATAGGCCGAGAATTTCTGGCATTATCCGGAATGATTTCCAAATTATGCAAAGTTTCAGACTTTATTTTACGTAGGAACCGAGAAGAGTACCCTCTCGGTTTGAGGGCTTTGAATAAGGTCGAACATGATGATTCAAAGTTTTTCTTATCACTCGAATTTCTATGAAAACTGATTATCTGTGATTTTACAAGTCCCTTGAAAGTATGCGGTGGATGGAATGATTTCTTGTGCAGTAGTTGATGCGAGTCGGTTGGCTTAAAATAAACTTTGTAGTCTAAGTAACCAGTTGTTTTGACTTTATACCTTTGATAAAGTTACATCCAGGAAATCTACGGAGATCTCATCAATTTGAGCTTTTAGTTTGATATTCGGATCATGATTATTCAGAATGGCCAGGAATTCGGTAAATGCTTCCTTACTATGTTGCCAGATCATGAAAATGTCATCGAGGTACCTGCGGTAAATGAGCGGCTGATTTGGAAAGTTTTCGAGTGCTTCCATTTCCCACTCTGCCATGTAAAGGTTAGCGAAACCTGGGCTGAAACGCTTACCCATTGCGCAGCCACAAATTTGTTGGAAGATTTCACCAGCAAATTCAAAGTCATTGCCCTTCAGACTAAGCTCTAATAGAGCTATTACTTCTCTCTCTGGCCTGTTGGTGTCAGGATAGTCGGCAAAGGCTCTACGAATTGAATTTAGACCCTTTTCGATGTCAATGTTTGTGTACATAGCATCGACGTCCATTGTAATTAAGAATGAATTTGGAGGGACCGAGATCTTAGAGACCTGTGCTAGGAAGTCTTCAGTGTTTTTCAGATAGCTAAAATGTCTATTTGCAATTGGCTGAAGATGGTAGTCGATAAATTCACTAATCCTATAAGATTCCGAACAACAATCTGAAATGATAGGTCGCCCTGGTGGTGTTATTGGGTCGGTCCATGAGTCAACAGACTTATGGATTTTAGGAAGAAAATAAAATGTACGTGGTTTCGAATCATCTTTGGCACACATGTATTTAAATTGCTTTTCAGTTATCTTCTTGTTATCAACCATTTTTTGGAGAATTTCGTTGAATTTGCTACAGTTATTTTGCCAAAGTGGTTCATTTAGTTTTCGGTAATGCTTCGGATTACTAAGCTGTCTATGCGCTTCTTTGATGTAGTTGTCTTTATCCATTATTACAGTAGCCGATCCTTTATCCGCAGGTTTGATGACAATTTCATTCTTTCTAGATAAATCTAATAGGGCCTGGCGTTGCTCATAGGATACATTTTGCTGATCGTTTGGAAATGTAGTATTTTGAATACATTCAGAGTAAAGTTTTATACTTTCACTGATTGCTGGGTCAACACATTTTAAGTTTGGAGCCTAGCCAGGTTTTTCAATGAATGGTGCAATATTACTATTGGAGTTTCGAAAAAAATCTGCCAATTTCACTCGGTGACCAAATTCAGCAGTTTCAGTAAAGCCATTATCTAAATCTGCATCCACACCTGTTTTAGGTTTTGGTGTTGGGACAAAGGTCAAGCCAAAATCAAGCAGTGACTGTTCTGCTTCGCCTAATGCAGAGCCGGTTAAGTTCATAACATTACTACCCAGTCCCAGTTCCAGTTCTGTGTGGATGCTACCCTGACCCTCATTCAATTTAAATTAAGGAACGTGAGCCAATTACCATAGATAGCATTAGCAGTTCTCTCAGTCCAGTGAATATTGTCATGACACACACTGAACTCTGTGAGTGGCAGGCGTGGAATGACAATAGCGCCGGACTCAGAGGACTTGATCCTGCTAGATTCAGCAACACAATTGATTGCCACCAGTGCACGTTTTTGATGCAGGGTCGAGAAGTTTAACTTAGTGAAGTAGATGCTCGCCGAAGGGAACTTCTTCCCCACCATGCTGAACAACAACCTGAGCCGATTCTCTGAGGCTGGAATTGGGTTGTCTCGATCGTTTATGCCTATATTTAGGATGATCTTTTCTGGTTTGACTTTCGCTGAGTATCTATTAATGATCGTTCTTAGATCATTGATAGATGCCCCAGGGAAGTAAGCTACCTACATTTATGGGTGAGGTGCCACATTCATTCGGCTAAGGTTAGATGCTCCAAGCAACAGGATCTTTTTGTTGATGGCTTGGAGCTGCCAATTTGGTTTGTTACATGACTCATACCGGAATTTCCAGAACGTATTTTGCGCTAGTTTCGTTGGTTTTCTAGGCTTAGACTGAGGAGATGGTGTGAACCGTGGTTGCGGTACTTTTGGAGTAGTGTGGGTTGTGAGGTCCAGCTTGTTCTCCGTTAATATCCGATCAGATTTAGCTACCCTCTGTGGAAGTGGGGGAAAATCATCAGGTGAGAATGATGGTGCAGAAGGCGGTGGCGAGTCAGGTAAAGGGATTGATGCTGGGTCAATTTGTGACTGCATCTCGTCATTACCGTATGTAGATTGCACATAGACTGGTGAAGGCCTGATATCTATGCGTATGATCGGTGCCGAGGTTTCGGTGGGTGGTGGTGACTCAGGTAATGGGATTACCAATGGGTTAATTGGTGAGTACATGTTGCCATCACAGGATGTAGATGGGACACTGCCTGGAGACCACCCGGTATCTGTATGTTTGATTGGAGGTGCAGTCTCAGCAGGTGACCTTACCCGCTTTTTAGCCTGAGAGGGTGGTACAAAATCTGATGTTTCCGCTGGTGTTTTACGAAATGGAGTAGCATTTCTGTTGACGGCAGCAGGGAAAAAGTGAGGATCAATGGGTCTGATAAAGTCATAAAAGGCTGCAATAGCCTTATCATGAAGCCTTCTTCCATGATTGTTTTTTGCCCAGCGAATGGCGGTTGACTTGGCACGGCCAACGTCTAGGTGGGAATGATCCTGGGCTGATATTATTTCGGATCTGATACAGCCAAGTTGGCAATTGTAATGATTGATTAGAGTCTGTACTATGGATTTAGCCCAACCAAAATTAGCATTACAAATGTTAAAGTGAACATCTCCATTTGACATGGCTGGTTTGCAGAACTTGTTTAGTTCTTTTAGCTTCTTGCCTAAGCAGTTTGGCAGTGTCTCTGCCTCCATGTGCTTGCCCAACACACCAAGGTGATGGAAGCATTGTATTACCATATAGTATACCTTGACTAGGCGAGCATGGGAAGAAGATTGGTGGCGTGAATCCGATTCATTGCCATCCTTTCTCCCTCCCCTGCTCTGTCTAGCAATGATAATGCCCTGGCAATCAACCAATCAAACAGACAAGCAACCAATCAATCAATCACTAAACTTAGGCAAACCACCAATCACACACTTAATCAAATCAACCAACCAATCAAGCAACTGATCAGATCACACAACCTATCGAACAACCAATCACACTATCGATCAAATCAGCAATCAATCAAGCTAGCAACTAGGCAATCAATCAATCAATCAATCAATCACAGTCCCAATCAATCAACTAATCAATCAATCAATCAATCAAAATCGGTCAAACAGACAAGCAACCAATCAATCAATCAATCAATCAATCAAAACCGGTCAAACAGACAAGTAACCAATCAATCAATCCCTCAACTAGGCAAACCACAAATCAAAACCTAATCAAATTAAGCACGCAATCAGATCACACAACCAATCAAACAACCAGTCAAACTATCAGTCAAATCAGACAAGCAATCAAGCTAGCAACTAGGTAAACAACCAATCACGCACTTAATCAATTAGAGTAACCAGTCACGCAACAAATCAATTCAAACAACCAATCAATCACACAACCATTCAATTCAAGCAACCAATCAGTTTAAACAACGAATCACGCAACCAATCAAATCAAACAATCAATCACGCAACCAATCAGATCAAACAATCAATCACGCAACCAATCAATTCAAGCAACAACTCACGTAACCAATCAAACAACAAGTCATGCAGACAATCAAATCAAGCAAGCAATCAAATCAAACAACCAATCAAATGAAACAACCAATCAAATCAAGCAACTAGTCAAATCAAGCAACAACTCAAGTCCCCAATCAATCAGGCAAATCCCAGTCAATCAATCAATCTTAATCAATCTCAATTAATCTTAATCAATCTTAATCAATCTTAATCAATCTCAATCAATCTCAATCAATCTCAATCAATTTCAATCAATCTGTCGCTCCCAATCAATTCAAGCAACCAATCACGTAAGCAATCAATTCAAGCAACAAATCAATTCAAGCAACAAATCAATTCAAGCAACAAATCATGCAACCAATCAATTCAAGCAATAAAGCACGCAACCAATCAGGTCAAATAACAAGTCATGCAAGCTATCAACTCAAACAAACAATCAAATCAAGCAACCTGTCAAATCAAGTAAGACTCAAGCAACCAATCAAGCAATCAATCAGATCACGCAACCAATTAGATCAGACAATCAATCAATCAATCAAACTTTAAAGCAGCCAGACAGTCAATCAATACAAACCGCTACCAGGCGCACACACTACAAGTGGTAGGTTTGTCAGCTAGTCTGTCTGTCTATATATATATGTTCCCAATCAAAGAGGGCTTAATTTACAAAGCTGAAATAAGAGAAATGTGGTTAGTAGTAATGATTAGGGACATGATAATATTTAATATTTAAGGACAGGCAATACAAGAATATCAATATAAATATCTTTAAATTACTCAGTACTCACAGTAATATAGCAATACACAGCAATAGAAACAGCAATAAGAATTTTTACATCGTCAGAGGGCTGGACGCGTTTCGTGTTGATTACACTTCTTCAGCAGCCTTTTAGCCAAATCTACCAGTCCAACAGTTTGCCCTACTATTTATTGGGCAAGTGAATGTTTTTGAGACTTAATCATTTTCTTTAAAGTTACTAAGTTGTTTGCTTTGAGGTACACGCCGCTAATAAGGTGTTATAATTCATTGTAATAATGTATTGTTGACTAATTGAGCTCTGGATAAATAAGTTGGGTTCAATTTGGAAAGGTGTTAAAGATTGAGCGACTTCCAATGGCTTGACGGCGGACTGCTCACTGGTTCAAAGAGAACTAATAATCTGACTTTGATGTGAACCCTGAGATCATTTGAAAGGTGCTTAAGTGACCTTTTCAAAGTATAATAAATAATTTGGAATGCAAAGAAAACATTTCAAAGAAATACGTAACTGATGGCCTTGTTTGAAATTTTTTGATCTGAATGAGTAATTTTGATTAAAACTTGCTTTGTAATATAGTTACTCAAATGTCAGCAGTTTCCATGGGTATTGATTTCAAAGATTATCATTGTGTAGAGAAATAAAGTCATTTTCTGTGTGTAATTTTCTCTCGAAAACAGATGAATGAATAAACAAATCGCATGATTGAATGATACAAGGATAGAAGGAAAGAAGTATGGACAGACCGAACCGATCAGCCAACCAATCAACTACCCAACTAACCACCCACCCAACCGAACACCCAATCATCCAACCACACAACCAACCAACCACCCACCCATACACACACCCACCCACCCACCCATCCAACCAACCACCCACCCAACCAACCAACCACCCACCTAATCAACCAACCAGCCAAGCAACCACCCAACCCACAACCAACTAACCACCCAACCAACCAACCACCCAACCATGATGGACGAATGGAAGGACGGATGGAAGGAAGGGTAGGGGGGAGGAAAGATGGAAGGAATGAGGGCTTGAAGGAAGGATGGGATGATGGGAGGAAGGAAAGATGAACGAGATGAAGGCTGGAAGGAAGGAAGGAAAGATGGATGGCTAGAAGGAATAAATGAAGGGCTGGAGAGAGGGAGGATGAAGCAGAAATGACGCAATCCATTCTAGGAGTTTCTCCGAAATACAATATGCGTTTAACTTGATAAACAATCGCTCGTGTGGTACAGAGTTAAAAGCCTTATTAAAATCAAGCTAAATTACATCAATCGATTTCTTATTATCCAAAGCATTTGTCCATTCTGATGCCTAATGTGTTCCAATCTCGTAGATGATGTTCAACTAGACTGCATCATCATCCACAACGGCATAAGCTACTTCATCATCCACTTTTGCTGCTTAGGGAACACATGTAGGGGTGGAAAGAAAGTAAACAGGTGTTATTTTGAAAAACTAAAAACATATTATTACATGACGGGATGGAGAGAAAAACACCTTGAAAATTAATATATTAGAAGCCCTGCGTGTCTGATGTAACACTAATAAGGGAGATAAATCCGGAGTGTTTATTTCAATTGTCACTAAACCTATCGGGAGTAATCTCCCTTATTATTGATACGTTGAAATGACTGCGGTTTCTAGTTGGTAATTAAAAGGTGTTCATCTTTGTAGATGCATAATGGTTAGCATGCGGAAGTCGAAACCACGTAGGCCTACTGATCCGGCGTATCGGTAAATGCGTTTTAGTGGTCCGCCATTAGGTAGCTGGCCCTATACAGTTGGCTAATTAACCGCCAATGCTTAAGATCCACCACCATCATACGTTAGATTTATTTAGAGTTGGGGTTCCCAGACAGTGACGTGAATAGGAAACTGTATGAACGTTTTTAAGAACCACCATGCGAGTGGTCCACTTACCCCTTTCACCAACAACTCCATGAGAAAGTAAATTCTTTACGGGGGATAAATATATATTCTGCCTAAGGCAGCAACAGCTTCCAGTCAAATTAATTTCTAATTATGCAACCGTTTTTCTGTATGACAGCATTGAAAATGTGATATAAGATATTCGTGGGTGAATGGGTTAAGAACCACCATCGTCATACATCATCATATCTCTTAGTGAAAGTCGCCGCTGCCTCGCATTAACTTAAGTGGTCATCCTCAGACAAACAGATTTATTTTTAGAACCACCAGTTGCTGTTTCACATGTTTTTTTTAACCACCATCAGGAAACCTCAAGTGGTTCACCTTAGATATAGTAGGTGGTGCTATCCATTAGGCTAATTATTCACTAATATATTTTTTTAAAACCCAACTACCTTATCATCATACATATGAACGGGTTTTTTACAACCACTGCCAACAATGGTTATTCAGTTTGAACCACTGCAATGTGTGCATTAAATGTTGCTGGCATTCATTGGGAGAAAGGTTTCAAAATGTTTACATTTGGCGTAAAAAAGCAGTGGGGATTATTTAATTGTTAGCACCCACAGCGTTGTATCAACTGGGCTAGGAGATTTAATTGCAGGAAACCATTACAATGGGCTGACAAATACAATGAACATTGCTCTAGCCAATCAGCTTTCAGAAACATCTTCAGCAAATAGACACGCACGTGCACGTGCTGGCCATCTACTGGCCTTAGATTGCTGATCAGTCTGTATTAGTCATTCGAGCCAAACAGACGCAAACTTGTAAGATTCAAATTCTCTTTCAAGTTTTTCAAATTTATTTTCCTCAGTTTAAATTCCGTACAGTACAATCGCATACATTCCAAATCTATCCGTTTTGACGAAATCGATTCAATTCTTTAATGGATCTTTTCCAAACTATGTAGATTCACATTTTCCGTAGTATGTCTATTTAACTTTTAATCAAATATTTGTATGTCTTAAATGTACACTTACATTCGAAATTATTTTTATTCAAACATACAGCAGTCAATTTTGCTCATTTGCGCATATAAAAACTAATCCGAATTATGATAGTATACCAAATTACCAAGCAGATTTTATTGAATCTATTCATACGTTTCAAACGTATTTTGGATTTCAAACATCCGGATTACAGAAATTAAATTACAGAAACAGGTTCCAATCTTTAGCAAAGGCCACCGTCTCTTAGTCATCTCGAAAAAAAAATAGGAATGATAAGTTAGAAATAGGAAGTTAAGTTAGAAACCAGCTTTGATCTAAATTTGTTCACAGGAAATTACGAGTTTTCATAGAAAACCTCCATTTACTGAAGAGATTATTTTTTGAAATTTTAGCACTGGACTGAGTGTCTCGATCAACTAAGCCATTCATTTCCAATGATAAATTTTCAAAAATAACCTTTTCTTTCGTCTCCTAATGGACCTTTACTTGAGCATTAAATTATTAACAATATAGTGAGACATACATAGCAGGTAATAATCGTGTTATCGTCATACACCAGTTAGATAACACGGAGTGGCTATGACCATAGATTTGGTATATACTTGCAAGATAGCTCATGACACTCTCAACGCATTTTAGAATTCAGTTTTTCTCACCAGATGTATGGTCTCCAAATAATATGTTTTTATTAGTAATTCTAGTAAGTAGTCGAATAAAATTGGAGGTTGTATATGCAGCTGATCGTCTGTGGCAGCCAGTCAGTGAATATCCTGTCATACGTAATTGCGATTTACTGAACTCACGTCACCGGCGGTCGCGACAACTAGCCCCATAGTGAGGGTATGTGCATGCGCCATCTAGCCAATATATCCCTATCTATGGCTATGACCCTCTCAAAGGCGGAATTTCATTTCAGTAATCTCCAAAATAGTATGTTTTCGTTACTATTTCTATTACATAGTCGAACAAAGTGACAGATTCATTAATATAGCCAATACAATTTTATTTCTGATAAGAGTTAGTTACAGAGATGGACGAAGTTAAGCATTTTGCCTATTTTATGTCCATTTTGAAATATGATACCCTATCCTACTGCTGGGGTTGCTTCCAAAAGGTGTCTAGAGCAGTTTAAAAGGCATTTACGGTTTTTGATTTGATCACATTTTCTGGTAGATTATTCCATTCGTTCACAATTCTGTAACTGAAAATATTTGCCCGATTTGTGTTCGACATCGAGGTTTGAAGAACATTAGGCTATGATGTCCTCGCTGTCCAGATCGTTCTACCAATGAAAAAATTGTTCTGGATCAATGTTTTCTTTTTGTGTAATAATTGTGTATGTTTCTATTCGGTCGCCCCTGACTCGACGTTGTTTTAGAGTTGGTAGACCAAGTATTTTGAGTCGTTCTTCGTATGTTTTGTTTCGTAATCCTACTCCTAATTTGGTGCATCGGTGCTGTACTTTGTGCTAAGTGGTTGATGTCTTTGACAAGGTATGGTGACCAGGCTTGTACACAATATTCTAGATGTGGGCGGACATAGGTTTTGTATAAAATAAGAAATGTTTCACGGTCGAGGGGGTTGAATGCTCGTTTGATTTGTCTCATGATATACATGGCTTTATTTGCTGCTTTTAAAGTCTGTATAGTTGGTTTAAGGTCATTTTTATCCAGATTCCTAAATCTTTTTCATGCGTTGTAATCTGCAGTGTATGTGTTTCGCTTTTGTCTTTCATGGTATGGTTATGCAATTGATTATTATGACCTAGGTGCATTTTCTTGCATTTACTGGCATTGAATTTTAAAAGCCACTGGTCCGACCATCCATTAAGATAGTTCAGGTCGTTTTGTGATTTTTTATTATCTGAGTCGTCTTTAATGTGGCTCCAGATTTTTGTGTCATCTGCAAACATTTTGATGTTGCTTTGAATATCGTCTGGAATGTCGTTTACATATACCAGGAATAACAGTGCACCATCATTTGTCGATCTTGGATAAATCCTTGTATCCAGGTCAATATGGGGCCAGTGACTCCGTATGCCTCTAGTTTGTGAAGTAATCTTTTGTGTGGTACAGTGTCGAATGCTTATTGATAGTCTAGGAAAATTATGTCTACATTGTTGTTACTGTCAAGAGACTCTGTCCGGCTTTCTAGAGTTTCTAGCAGGTTTGTCAAGCAGCTTCGCCCTTGGACGAACCCATGCTCGTGTATCATTAAAAGGTTGTTAGACTTGAAGTGTTGTACAAGTTTGTCTTTGATGGATGATTCTAATATCTTGCATAGTACACATGTAAGTGAAATTGGCCGGTAGTTTTCTGTAAGTCTTTTTATTGCCTTTTTTCAATATAGGTGTTATTATTGCATTTTCCCATATTTTGGGGATAGTTCCAGTTGCTATTGAAAGCTTGAATAGTATGTGTAATGGTTCCACTAGATTGCTGGCACACTCTTTTAGGAGTTTCAGGTGAATTTTATCTCGGCGGGGGCACTAGCTGGTTTTAGTTTCTCTAGTTTTTAATGATATCACTGCCTGAAATGGATATAGTTTTGATGTACTTTTGTTTATTAAGTCTGGCTGGAAACTGAGGCATGTTATCATTTTCATCTCTTACAAAAACCTATTTGAAATAATTATTTAAGAGATTTGCATTTTCTGTATCATCTGTAGTGAAGGTTCCGCCTTCTTTCTGCAGGTTTGGTATTGCGATCTTGGTCTTCTGACAATCCCGAATGTAGCTATAGAATCTTTTTGGTTTATTTTTTAATTCTTTAACAAGGCCTTTCTCATAATCTGTATGTGCTTTTTTACATAAGATACTGGTTGCATCATGATGTTTTAGACACTGATTGTATTCTTCCCTCTGTCTACTAGTTGTGTAGGTTTTCCATAGCCTATGTTTTTCCCTGATGGATTTTAGTACTCCCTTAGATATCCACTTTGTTTTACTGGTGTTTGACAGTCTTGATTGGGGTGGGGTGGGGGTACATACTTGTCAGTTAGAGAATTTATAATGTTTGCAAGCGAATTCCAGGCTGTATCTATATCATTGATATCTGTTTGTGAATCACAGTCAATCTTTGAGAGTTCTTGATAAATCGATGCAAAATCAGCTTTCCATATATTGTATCCTCCGGCGATATCATTTTGTATTTGTGGTGGAATGGATGAACAAACAAATGTGAGCAATGTGGTCACTCTTTCCTAAACCTGGTAGATATTCAATATGTTCAACCAATGTGTTCTTCATTGGTAAATATAACATCTAGTATGGATGGAGTATGTCCTTCTCTGAATCGGGTGAGTTGGTCAATATGTTGTTTTAAAAACATTTCTTGGTTTTTTTTCAATAAATATATATGCTATATTATTTGGATTGCTTGTAGAACAACAATTGATAGTCATTTTCTGGCATATTAAAATCTCCCATTAGCAATAGGTGTGTGGCTTTGTCACGTCTTAACTTATCTAAGAGGCCAAGAAGGTTGGTATTATTAGTTTCTGGACTACTTGGTGATCTATAACAATTTCCAATGAGTATGGTTTCCCCCTTATTTAGCTTAATTTCACACCATACTGAGTCGTTAAATTCTGAGTTTGTCAGATCATCTCTGGGTGAGGCATTTAGTGATTCATGGATTAGCAGCAACACCCCCCCCCCCCCCCCCCCCCCTCCCTCCCCCACCCGCCCCCCTTCGATTTTACGCGATCTTTCCGAAATAGATTATAACCCTGTAATTTCACAACTGCATCTGTTACATCTTCCCTCCCCCAAGTCTCGCCGATACCTATGATTTTTGGCTTTAAACTACACATACTTGCAGAAAATTCATTAATTTTATTTACAATATTTTGTGCATTGGTGAAGTAGCAGGGTAGGTTGGGAGATAAAATGTTTTGTGCTGTACATTTGCTTTTTGTCTTGCCTGTCAGAGTTTGTTGATTATTTCGTTTACTATATTGCCTATTTAAACTAGTTGGATTTATAGGTGTAATTTTTGCAGGGTGTTCCGGTGGTGGGACTATGTGCGAAACATTTTTGGCCTCGTTCAATTTCTGCTTGGCTTCATAGATTTCTTGATTTTGCAGTAGGGTATTCTCATTAGTTCTCGATATGTATGGTTGTGTTCTTAGGACAGGTGCCTCACATAGGTTAGTCAGGGCACTGAACCTGTTCTAAAGAGGGATTTCTGGGAATTGGGAAATGTCCTTTGAGGTTAAAAACCAGCGTTGCTCTGCCTCACTCCAAACCGAAAATCCTCACCTTGCATGTGGGGATCATTTGTTATTTGGGTTGACTGTAGTGATGTCGCTAGAGAGCTGATATAATTACCAGAGAGCAGGGCTAGGCCATCATAGTTCGGGTGGATTCGATCCCAAAACAGTTCTTGTTTTGTTTCCCCGTTTTCTCTAACAAATACGTGTGAGTTGTTTATGAAGATGCCATTAACATATTGTGCCAAAGAATTTAACATTACATTGAATTGACATATCATGTCATTTTCAACTTGGTCACAATGATTTGGGCATGGTAGTAAGGAAGAGACCATTATTTTGGTGGCTGGGGAGATCTTTCTTATTGTTTCAATGAGGAATGTGTAATCATTTATCATGCTTCCCAATTTCCACTTCCTGATGTCATTTGATCAAACGTGTATAATCACAATATCATAGGTTTTGGCAGAGATAAAAGGCTCGATATTCTCTGAGATGTCGTTTATCCTAGCACCTGAATAGGACCTGAGGTGTACATTTACATATTCATCGGACAGATAGTGACCACTCATTTTTTAAGCGTTGAACTACCAATGATAAGCAAATTTTTACATGATGCACTACTCGTATTTAGTTGAGGTGTTGACTGGTAAGAGTTGGTATATCCCTATGGTGTTTGTTTGAATCATACGCCGAGCTCACTCTCTTTGAATAGTTAGGGTTGTTTGGGGTCAGGCTTGCTGTAGGTAGGTTTTTAGTCTGGCCATGATTTGCATAGTTTGTTGCCCGTACAGGAATACTTGTGACAACTTCATTGTACTGCCTATGTTCCCTATATGCCAAGGTATGTTTAGACTGTAAATTATTCATTGGTGCTATATTTCTTGGGCTAAGTCTCTCAGTGTTACTCTTTGAAGCCAAAGTTACTGCTTTCTTCTGAAGATTTGAGGTATGTGAGTATGGCACTGACAGGCGTGTGGCATGTAGTGTGCTTAGCCGAGTCTCTCAGATCACTGATTTCATTTAAGATTGTAGTGAGTATGCTATTAACCCTTACCACTCTGGTGTCAAAATTTAAAATTTTCAAATTAAATTAAAAGATGAACTGGTGTTCATTTTTGAACAAATTTGGTGGGAGATGGTGCTGTCATAGACAGCGACATCTTGCAGCAAAATTGTTGAAAATTGTACACCCGTTTCTTTGATACTGACACAGTAAAAGATAGAATATTACCACCAGAGTGGTAAGGGTTAATGTTGTTATTGTTACATACATGTGAGTTGTCATTAACTTTGCTATGGTGTGGCTCTGTTTGAATAACATTTAGATCAGATCTTATGTCATCAGATGGAGCTTCGCATCCCGTAATATTTACAGTGGTGCATACTACAGAGGATTGTGATGATAGCACCTCTCTATTTGTGTCACTATTGGTTTCAATATTTTGTTGAATGACAGTTGGTTGCGAGGAGATTGTTTGAGCATTTGTACTAGATGTGGAAGATATGGCTTGTTCAAAACTAAATAAATAGATAAATAGACCTATATATAAATTCGCTTCTGTTCAATTTCTCTTCCAATTACCAAAAGAGAATTTAGTCCTTTTTGGAGACTGTATATGCACCTGATCATCTGCGCCAGCCAGTGGAACATGCACAGTTGCATTTTATTGAACTTGTGACACCAGCAACTGTTCCAATAGTGAAGGTATGCACACTTCCCATCCGACTAAGGGCTAATTGTTGCAACAGTCGATGACGTGAGCTAAGTAAATCACAGTTGCACATGACCAGGTATTCACTTACTGACGTACGCAGACGATCGTCTGTGTAGGTGTAGCCTTCACTAAATTAAGAACTTTTGGTAATTTGAAGAGAAATTGAAAAGGCACAAATTTATATATTTTTTATCAGAAATAAAATTGTATTGGCTATATTGATCAGACACTTTATTCAACAATACATCCGGCCAGTAAAATACTGAACTCTGAAATGCAACTTTTGAAAGGCTCATTGGTGATTGAGCGAATATACTATATCTATGGTCTAACCCCAATCCGCTTAATCCTTTAAGGGAGAGTACTCTGATACATTTATAAAGCTATTATTTGGCACAAATTACGTCCCGTGATTTTTCGATCGCTTTAAAGACGCGTGTATTACAATGATGGGAGTCGTCTCCCAACGCTATAATTTCCAGGACTACTCTTTTCCCCTTTGCGTGGCATTGCGTGGCTTTTTCCCAGGCTTGATGTACCACAACCTTCATCGACTGACTTGCTAAATACAATCCACAACTGTTTTCTTAGCACTTGTGCCAGCTCCATCAAGATCCTCTGGTGCATTTCATCCGATCCGGGTGACTTTGAGACATTTCGCGTCGCCAATCATGAGGGGCACGGCGGTTTAAGCCACAACTCCAATGTGCCATAATCTTGTTTCGTAATAACATCTGGCAATAATGCAAAAAAATAAAAACCGAGCAATCAAGCATCTAGTGCGTGAAACCGAAACCAAGAAATTCAGTTAAACGCCTAATCGGTTAATAATTATTCTAATCTTGCATGAGTTTGTATCTTTGTGATTTTGGCGCCTGATAAGCCTTTAAACAGTCTGATTTAATGATTGAACAACATACGCATAATGAAGAACCATATATTCCATATGATAATGCAACTGGGGCCCTAGTCTCTATGAAGAGCCGCAGTCTACTACTGCAGTAGACTGCGGCTCTTCATAGAGACTACTGGGGCCCATCAAGAAACCACAAAAGCTATATCATAAGCTGAAACCGGAACCAGTCACACGGTATCATCATCATCATCATCATCATAATTTTACGAGGCATAGCCCTTGGCTTGTTATTGTCTCTGGAGTTGTGTTGGTATTGTAATATGAAAATAGGCGTTGCCTATAAGCGAACTTGTCTAGTTTAGATTTGAAAGAATTCACTGAGGGGCCATTGATAACGGATTCAGGTAGTTTATTTCATTGCTCAGTACAGCGCAACGGGAAAGAAAACTTTTGTATATTGAGTCTTGGTCTTAGATTTTCTTAATTTTTAGGCTGTGGCATCGAGTTATGTATTTGTGTATTGTCGCTCAATAAGGTCTGCAGTAACTTGGTCATATATATTGCTAAGAATTTTATATAACTCGATCATGTCGCCACGCAATCTTCTAAATGCCAATGTTGGTAATTTTTACTTTTGGAGGCGTACGTGATATGGTAGATTACGCATACCAGGAACAAGTTTGGTTGCCCGTCTTTGGACATTTTCGATTGCCTTTATGTGCTTTTTCAGATATGGAGCCCAAACCACATTAGCGTATTAAATATGTGGCCTAACATGAGATTTGTAGAGATGTTTAAAGTTTTCTTTATCTAGATAGGCAAATGTCCTAATCGGTCCCATTATTTGGTTAGATTTGCTTATTTTTCCATTTATATGTTCATCGAAGCATAGTTTATCGTCTATTATCACACCTATATATTTTTCACTAGATGAATGGGCTAGAGTATGGTTATTAAATTCCATTGTATAAGTGTGTGGAGATGTTTTTCTTGTTGATATTCGCATACTTTTGCATGTATGTGGGTGGAACCTCAATAATGAATTATCAGTCCATGAACACATAGAGTTAATATTATTTTGCAGGGTGTCGCAATCTTTTGGGTTGAAGATTGATCTAAAGAGTTTAGTGTCATCAGCAAATAAAAAGATCTCAGACCCACTACTGATTACATCGGGAAGATCATTAATGTAAATTATAAACAGTAATGGCCCTAAAACTGAGCCCTGTGGTATACCGCTTGCTACGTCTCTGTTGGTTTAGATATGATTCCATTTATAAATACTTGTTGCTGCCTTCCGGTTAGAAAGCATTGGATCCAGTTTAACAAATTACCTTCTATGCCGTATGCAGTTAGTTTTTTAATTAAACGTTTATGTGGAACCTTATCAAATGCTTTCATGAAGTCGCAGTAAATCACATCAATCATACCACCCTTGTCCAGAGTCAGCAGCCATTTTTCAAGAACAGTCAGAAGTTGGAGAACTGTTGATCGGCTGCTTATAAAACCATACTGTTTTTCTGATAGCATATTATTAATCCTAAGATTTTCCATAATCGTGTCTTTAATAACAGATGCCATTATTTTACAAACAACAGATGTTAAGCTAATTGGACAGTAATTGTCTGGTTGGGTTTTATCTCCTTTTTTGAAAATTGGTGTGATGTTTGCATTTAATCAGCATTGTGGTAATGTTCCCAGGCTTAGTGATTTATTAAAAAGAATTGATAGTGGCAGACTTAGTTCGTAGCTTGGTTCATAAAGGAATCTTGGATGGAGTTTATCAGGCCCAGGTGACTTAGAAGTGTTGAGATTCACAAGTTATTTTCTTACAATTTCAGGTGTGATCTTTAATGTACCCATTGGCACGTGAGCTCTACAGGGAATAGTTGGGGAATCATCGTCAGGTTCTGTTGTAAATACTGTTTTGAAATAGCTGGCTAGGTAGGATGTCTGCCTTCTCTTTATCATTTTTTGTAAATGACACTTCCATATCATGCTCAATGCCACTAGGTTCTATAATCCAACAGTTCCGTTTCTGTAGAGTGTGGCAGTTCATCTGCTAACCCAAAGGGTAAAAAACGGTTTACTGAGGATGCATTTACTGTGTTTTGGGGTTTGCAGATGACTGGATATTTTGTGAACTTTGGTAATACTATGAGTTGGTCGAAGGCCTAGTGTTTATATGTGACTGGTAATTTACCCGTTCGATCGCAGGATTGTAAATCTAGCACCTCCATTTCGAAAATCCTGTAACAGGTAATAATTTATGTAGTCTTGGATGTTGCTGGATAAAAGATTAATTCCTGATTTGTTGGGGTGGACATTGTCCCAGAATAACTCACCGTATACTTGGCCCTCTTCGCTGGCAAATAAATAAGAGTGGTTAATGAATGTTATGGCGAGCCATGCAGCCAGGGATTCTAATCGAGTATTGAACTCACAGACCAGGTCATTTCTGTGTGGTTCATTTGGGCATGGATGCAGGGATGATACAAATACCTGTGTTTCAGGGGACTGGCGCTGGATCATCTGTATGAGTGTTGTATAGTCCTCTATCATTCTATCAAGACTCTTACGACCGATCTCATTAGTACCTACGTGTACTACAATTCCATCGTATCGTTCATTCTCTACCGATTTCTCGATTTGGTAGGTTATTTCACTTATACGCGCGCCGCTGAAAGACCTAATTTTAATGTCAGTATCATCGGATGACATGTATCGCCTGCTCAGATTTTTAAATGTTGAGCTTCCAATTAACAGTACATTAGTTTTGTGTGTAGTGTTGGAATGTCTACTGTGCTGTTGTGGTGAAGGCATGTTGCTTGGGTGACGTTGTTTTTGTGCAGCGTTGGGGTGTTTCTATGAATTGAGGTTTTGAGGGTTATCTGACTGTAGTGTGTGTTTACGAGCATTGTGACTGTAGTTTGTGTTTGCGTGCATTGTGACTGTAGTTTGTGTTTGCGAGCATTGTGACTGTAGTTTGTGTTTGCGTGCATTGTGACTGTAGTTTGTGTTTGCGTGCATTGTGACTGTAGTTTGTGTTTGCGAGCATTGTGACTGTAGTTTGTGTTTGCGAGCATTGTGACTGTAGTTTGTGTTTGCGAGCATTGTGACTGTAGTTTGTGTTTGCGAGCATTGTGACTGTAGTTTGTATTTGCGAGCATTGTGACTGTAGTTTGTGTTTGCGTGCATTGTGACTGTAGTTTGTGTTTGCGTGCATTGTGACTGTAGTTTGTGTTTGCGAGCATTGTGACTGTAGTTTGTGTTTGCGAGCATTGTGACTGTAGTTTGTGTTTGCGTGCATTGTGACTGTAGTTTGTGTTTGCGTGCATTGTGACTGTAGTTTGTGTTTGCGTGCATTGTGACTGTAGTTTGTGTTTGCGTGCATTGTGACTGTAGTTTGTGTTTGCGTGCATTGTGACTGTAGTTTGTGTTTGCGTGCATTGTGACTGTAGTTTGTGTTTGCGTGCATTGTGACTATTGCTTTCATTAATTGAGCTGCTCTGGTTAGTGCTATGTCTGTGACTATGTGATGTACTTGCGACTACCTCGTTGTATTGTCGCTTAGCTGGTAGAGCCTGGATTTCGTGAACTCGTCCCTAAGACTCACTTAATCTCCGGTAATTGTTTGCTTGTGGCCTGACTGGTTTGCGTGATACAGTGGGGTGATTATGATGGGTGCTTATATTGTATATTTCTGTTTGTCTGTAAGTGTTTGCTACTCGGGTGTTCACCTGACCTGTCTGATTGCAGCTCACGGACCTGAGATTGCAGAACAGACTGTCCCTCTCTAATTTCATTGATCTGTTTAATTAGTGTGCTTAGTAGGACTGAAGTATCATCACATGGCTGAGGGTGTTGTGGATGTTATTTTACCTGCTGAAAACGTGTCTGTGTTGGTGTCGTCAATCGGCTCATGGATGTTGCTCTGTTCACTTACACCTGTTGAAGACTCACCACATTCAGAGACCAGTAGGAATGAATAATCTTCTGCAGTTGGTTCTGCGTTATCTTGTCCCTGTGACTTTGTGGATATATTAACCTCATACTCTACCTGCTGGTTGTTCAGATGCCATGCCAAAAAATCCATGATATGTTTGGTGTAGTCAGAGCATGTATACCTGCGGCATGTTGATGTTAGTGTGTTAAGCATGTATTGTGGTAGTAGGGTACAGGCATAGTGATACCATTTCTTACAGTCAAAACACTGTAGCATGTACTTATTGTTCTCCTCTATACAACTACATCTGGCATGATTTGTGACTGTGAAATATATGTATTTTGCCTCGTTCCCTGTCTCATTTCCTGTTGTTTTTCCGCCTTTTACACGTACGTACATGTTATCTATATACGCTCACTTCATTCGCTATTAATTATAAGCTCAGTTGGAGCAAAGATGTAGGCATACGTATAAATTAATAATATAATTTTTTTAAATTGCGAGATTGAATTGAGACACATGTCCCTATTTCACGCAAACTATCTAGCTAAACTCCGTCCATGTTTTACATGTGTAGGAATATCATTTTGAAACTGCAAAGTCTCCGAATTCCCAGAATCTAATTTTCTACGACCAGTAAGATCACCCAGTCAAATTAGTCTCAAAATATTAAACAGAATATTTATCAGATTATATATTCACCAACGTGATACAATTCGTGACAAATTTTTAAGACTGTGTCAGACTTAAGTTGTTGATTTCATTGTGACATCTGATACTTGAGTGAGAAATGGAGTTAATATTAACCCCTTTATGATGAAACCAGCCAGTGCCGGCCTCTACAGTGGTCTGATTATCCATTTGCAGACCAAGAGAAACTACTTTTGAAAATTTGCCACTGAAATGACTATCTCAATAGTCGAGCCAGTCATTCCCTGTGGTAAATTTTCAAAAGATAGTCTTCTCTTGTCTTGTAAATGGACATTAAACATGCAAATATTTTAATTTTCTAGATCAACTTTCACCATTAAATGATTAATTAAGTGTATCTTATGTTTCAGGGTCATGGTCAAGCGATGTTTCATCACAAGCAGAATGCAATGGGCTGCTTAAATCCACTGCTGAGTTCCATGAGACCCTTACCCATTCCAGCTTATCCAGCACTCAGGTCTCCTCCAGTGGTGGTCAGTACGCCAAAGTGTCCATGGAATCGTTTAAGCGGATCACAGCTATAGAGTTCCAGCCTGAAGGAATATCACCTGAATCACAAGTAAGCTTCGAAGCCATTCGTTAGTTGTAAATCAATGAAAGGGAGATAACTCGTGACTGATCTGGTTAGATAAAAACTCAGTAATTAGTCATTTCTCCTTCGATCAATACTCACCATTCTATTACTTCTGATACAGCTAGCCTGGATAGCTGGGTCCTAGGACTATAGACTTAGTAAGCTTTACCGACTCCTGGAACCGGGTACCCAGCTCCCAACTGCCGAGTACCCGTTTGCCATGAAGCTCATTCTTGTTTGCATAGCAACAAGAGACACATGCTTTTTTGTGCAGTTGGAGTCTTGAGTTTATATTAAGTCTCTGTGTAATTGTGATAGCTTTGTGCGCTCTCTAAGGATATATTGGATTACCATGGATGCAGCCGATGATAACCAGGTCATATATTTCCGTGTTATTCCATAGTTAAAGGATTTAGGTCTTCAAAATTTTGTCTGTCGCATGTTCCAATTTCTAACCCCAAAGAATCTGGGACGTGTGTTAACAACGAAATATGCCAAATTGATCGCCTTCCTTGAACCCCAACAGGTGATCGGCAGATATGAAATAAGGTGTTGCCTTTACGGTGTTTTTAACACGAAAATGGGCTGACATCGTTCTTCGTAAGATCCGAGCGGGTGACGTCACACCCGTTTTGCTCGGATGTTTATGTGAAGAAAATGTTTCATTAATTCGCGCATCTGATTCTTGGTGCTGCATACTTTATTGGTACCAGAAAAACTTTGGAATTTCAAGTTGTGTGTGTTATCACGATCTGTTTGCAATGATCAGTGGTTTCAAAATTCTTGATTTAGATGTGTGGTCTGTGGTTTTACCGTGTGCTACAGCAGTTTGTTTACATTTTGTTGTTTCTTCACATATCGTTTTGGCCTTCCTTAGGAGTATAATTTATATTTATTAGTAAATATACCCCGAATGCTATGCGATATGATTCCTGGTTCCGTTATACATCCTTGAGGATCAGTGTATGGGTGTATTATTGCCCGCTTCGTTCTTGTCGTCATAATCAATGCGATCTTTGCTGTAACATTGCGTGGTGGGGTGCGGGAGGGTTAACAGTTAATTTATGATCAAAATATTTGAAAATTAATTGTCTGCCTTCCATTCCTGTTTCGTTCCGCTTGCTTATTGTAGGTTTGTGCTTATTTATAGGCCAAGCCAGCCCTGCCATCATGTGACGAGTGCCATACATTCGTGAGGGTTCTATTCAAGGACCATGTCTGTTTCCGCTGTACTAAATGTAACCTTGACAGTAGGTGTAATGTTTGCGCAGTGTGGTCGGTCGATATGATGGTTAAGTTCCTTGCCCAGAAGGATGTGGCAGCGTCTGACGCGGGGTCAGGCGGTCCGAAAGAAAATCATGGAGCATCCCTTTTATCCCTTGGCATCATTCTATGTCTGCAACCGGAGGTGGTGGAGATGGCACCGCCAGTGTGGTTTGGTCCTGCTATGCAAGGCTTCTTGCAGAGCGTTCTGCCCATACTGGTGTCGTCCCTACTGCCAAAAGTTGTAGGGCAGTCTCTTCCTGTGTTTGATTTGGACCCTGCCCTTGGACAGGGTTCTGGACTGGCCACCGAGGGAGCCGTCTCGTACGGCCCCCTGGCAGTCCCGTCGGGCTCCGGCCTGATGGGCTCTGTCTCTCTGCGGCCAGGTCCGGGTGGTCCAGTAGTGGTGGCTGGTCCGTCAGGCATGGGAGCTGTCCGCCAGGATGGCTCCACGGTTTCCTCGTCTAGTGACGACTCTTCGGGGTTTGAAGATGAGGAAGCCGAGGAGGAGAGATTGCTGCAGCCTGTGATGTCGCGGGCGGAGAGCATGGAGGTCGATTCTGTCCTGGACGGAACCGTCCTCCATCTGTCTGGCTTGACGCAAGCCAGGGCAGCGGCTCCGCCCGTGGTTGAGGCCACTCCAGTACCGGGCATCGGTCCCGTGATGGTTGGTTTGCCGCCAATCGACATGGTGACGGGGCTGGCTGGCCAGGCGTGGTACTCACCTATCTCGCCTGGTCCGGCGGTCAGACATAGGGTGCCGTTGGCGCCCGTGTTTGGCCACGGTTCTTCAACCGTTACGGGTCCGCACGGTTTTCCGTGCTGGCCTACTCCATGGACTGGTGTTTTCCATGGGGTGGCAGCAGAACTGTACGGTACTGGAGTTCCTGGCGTATCAGCAATGGCTCCTAGCTGGGAGGCCATTGCTGGTAGGGCCATGAACATGTCAATGGGTGACGTGTTCATGGGAGTGTCCTCCTCGGAGACAGATTGGTCTGAGGTTCTGGCTTGGTTAGCCAGGGTAGACCCATCTGTGCTTTCGACCACGGACGAGGAGGATGCACCCCATCCATCGGTGGCATCGATTAGGACGGGGATCTTGCCCGCAGCCCGGATCCAGTCTATTGCACTGGATACAGGGTTTATGGAGTTGTTGGATGCTATTTATAGCAAACAACTCCTGACCAAGGGCCAGCTTCCTGCGGCCTCCAGGGAGGTGCAGGCGAGGTGTCGTATTCCACAGGGGGAATACGACAGGTATGGTGTTGTCCCGACGGTAACCGAGGATGACCGCTGGGTGTCCAGAGTGTTGGAGCGGGTGACCCTGCCCCGGCACTGGTGGACAAAGCTCAGGTACACCATGATGAAGTCCTGTCCCTATGTAAATGAGGGGGTGAGGGCAGCAATGAGTGTTCTCAACCACTCTTATCACCTTCTTCAGTCGGTGTGGGCTGAAGCGGGGGCAGGCCACCCTGTGCCACCTGTGGCACTTTCATGCGTTAATGACGGCCTGGTGCTGTGCATGGACACATTGGCAAGGGTGCAGGTGCGTGTGACAAAGTCCAGGAGGCAGATGGTCCTTCACCATATGCGTCCAGCTGCTGCCGTCAGTGAGTGTCGTCTTGGTACGTCCCTTACAGGCCCTAGCATCTTTGGTGGCCAAGCACGGGCCATCTTAGAGGACATGGCCAGCATCGCGCAGAATCGGTTGGCGGTTAATCTGCAGCTAGAGCTAGTGCGTCAAGCACATGCACTAAGGGCTGTAGCCAAGCCGCTAACCGGGCAACCTTCTGAGAAGCAGAAAAGCACAAAAGCAAGGCGAAAGCTAAGCCTAGTGCTGCTTCTGCTTCTACTGGGTCTTCTCAGCTGCCTCCGGCGAAGAAGGCCCGAAAGGTTGTGGAGGCCTCTACCCTCCCCAATGTTGCTCCTGATCGGCCGAGGGGAAGGGGAAGGGTAAGTCCTCAAAGGGCAGAAAGAAAGGAGCGGATCATACCTGAGGGTATGAGGGCTCCCTTCGTATCTGTCTGGACTGCACCTGTGCGACAGGAACAGCGGTGACAGTTAGACTGGTCAAGCCAAGACCAAAATGGTTCTCACTCTCTCGTCAAGATGGTGGGATTTTCCAACACAAAATCTGTCTTTGGCACCTGTCTGGACACCTGTACCAAGGGAATCAGACAAGTTAGAAGCCATTCAAAATGAAGTGTCAGGTTTGCTTCTGAAGGGAGCAATAAAACCAGCAAACCGGAACACTCCAGGCTTCTATTCAAACATGTTCCTTGTCCCCAAGAGCACAGGGGGATGGAGACCCATACTCAATCTCAGGCCATTAAATTGGTTTATCCATACTCCTCGGTTTCAGATGGAAACTCCGAAGTCGGTAATGGCAGGATTGAGGAAGGGAATGTGGTGTGTATCGATCGATCTGAAAGATGCATATTTCCACATTCCAATGAACAGGAGCTGTCACAGGTTTCTGAGATTTGCGTGTCAGAATCAAGTATGGGAGCTTATAGTCCTCCCATTCGGCCTGTTGGCAGCTCAACGGGTTTTCACCAGAGTGGTCCTTGCGGTGACAGCGTTTCTCAGAAAAGAGAGCGTGGCGCTTCACACCTACATAGACGATTGGCTGATCAAAGCAGACACATCGCCAGGTTAGAGGCGGATACTGCTCTGACTCTGAAGTTACGTTCAGATCTAGGCTGGATAGTCAACAAGGAGAAATCCGAGTTGACACCCACTCAACAGTTCATTTATTTAGGGAGGCAATTCGATCTCGAGGAGGGCAGGGTTTACCCGTCAGAGCCCAGAGTGGTGTTTCTGTTAGCCATCCTCAAGAGTTTTTGATTGGGAAACCACATTCAGGCGAGGTGGTTTCTTCAGATGCTGGGCATGATGGTCTCCATGGAGCAGGTAACCCTGTACGCTGGTCTGATGCGAAGACCTATCCAGTTGTATCTGATGTCTCTGTGTAAACAGAGAACAGAACCCCTGTCAAAGCTGGTGCCAGTTTTGGAGCCAATAATGTCGCATCTTGTATGGTGAAAAAAGCGGCAGAATCTCCTAATAGGGGTTTCGCTGCACCTACCCCACCCCCAGCTATCCGTGTACATGGATGCATCGCTGGAGGGGTGGGGGGCCTGCCTGGGAGAACACCAGGTCTCAGGCACATGGACTCTCCATGAGAGCCAGCTGCATATCAATCTGTTGGAAATGATGGCAGTGGAACTGGCATTGGAAAAGTTTCTTCCAAAAGTCAGGGGCAAGGCGATATTGATACGGTCGGACAACTCGACAGTAGTATCATACATAAATCACCAAGGCGGGACCAAGTCACCCACACTATGTATCAAAGTGTGGCACTTGATTCAATGGTGCAGGAATTGCTCAGTTGTTTTGAAAACATCTCACATTCCTGGGCGATTGAACATTCTGGCAGATGCTTTGTCTCGGAGACAGAGAATTCTGCCAACAGAATGGTCTCTCAACCCTCCAGTTCTTCACAGGTTCTTCATTAGGGCAAACCCAACGTGGACTTGTTCGCCACAAAGGAAAATGCTCAAATCATGACTTATGTCTCGTTGATTCCAGATCCAAATACCGTCGATACAGACGCTCTGGCGATAAGCTGGAGAGGGATGCACACTTACGCATACCCACCCACCATTCTTCTACCGAAGATATTGGTGAAGATCGGGGAGGAACCGTGCCTGGTCCTGCTAATAGCGCCATTTTGGCCCAGCAGGGCATGGTTCACGGATCTTCTAGATCTGCTGGTGGAAAATCCAGTGCAGTTACCCGAGATTCCGAACATAATCGCCCAGGCCAAGGGACGCTTCCTACATGACTGTCCCGAAATGGTCAGATTGACTGCGTGGATATTATCAAACAACGTTCTGCGTCGGAAGGCTTTTCTCGACAAGCTGCAGATTTCATCGCAGCTGCGAGAATGAGGTCAACCTTCAAGTCATATAACAACACGGTTAACAGATTTGCAGACTGGTGTGAAGAAAAGGGTATTGATACCTTTCAATCCACTATTCAGCAAATAGCAGACTTTTTCTGTGAGCTGTTCTTTTCAGGACTAGCTCCTGTCACAATTGCTGGATACAAGTCAGCTTTGGCATCAGTTATCCCTTGTCTAGCCAACAGGGATAGTCCAGAGATGGCCCAGTTGAATGTGATGGTGAAGGGAATGAGCAATCTCCGACCGAGACAACCGGTAGTCATTCCAGCCTGGACTCTATCTTTAGTGCTTAGTGTACTGGCCAAGCACTCTTTCGAACCATTGCGTTCGGCTAGTCTAAAGCATTTGACTCTAAAGGCGGTCGTTCTATTGGCAGCTTCCTGAGCAAGAAGGCGCAGTGAGATCCATGTACTTTCAGCAGAGAGGGACCGATTTATTGTCTCCAGAGAGGATCTGCGTCTACTGCCAAGAGCAGAGTTTATGTCAAAGAATCAATCTTTGGGATATCCCGGTAAACTGATCATTATACCGAAACTAACTAGGTTTGATCATGATGCCAGTGTCTGGTGCCCAGTCCGTGCTTTGACTAAGTACAAAAAACGGACAGACACGTTACGGTCGAATGATAGACATCTGTGGATCTGCCATAAGAAGCCATAGGGTGCCGCATCCATGGATTCTATCTCTCGTTGGGTAGTCGAATGCATTCAGACTACCCATGAGATTGCGACATGGCACCAGGTGCAATGCGCAAGGGCACATGATCTTAGAGGAATAGCCACCTCTATCGCACTTTACAATGGTGTTCCGTTAAAGGCATTTGTAAGAAAGATTTAAGAAGCAGACATGGTCGAGCGAGAGGATGTCAACCAGATTGTGTCACTGATGCCCGAACGAGTGAATGGTTGGAGGCTCCACGTCTGAAATCCAAATATCATGAGGTAGTTCAAGTTTTGAGAGTTTTTTGTATTATGTTTATATATCATGTTCATTCATCTTATATATCCATTCCCTGGCTGATATATGCAAAGAGCAGTTAACCCTCTTGGCATATTTGTGTTTCAGGCGATATGCATGTTCGTGAGTTCTCTCCCTTTTTTTAGGAGGAAAAAGAGGGGTGGGGGGGGTCGGGGCAGTGATGCGAATGTGATTCAGTTCCATTAACTCAATGGTCCTTTTAGGTCTCCATTAATCAAGTTTAAGTCTAGCTCTTTCTCCAAGTGGCAAAAGTAGCAATTGATGGCTTGCCCCTTCCCACCAGGTTACTGTCTAAATCTGGTGTATATCACAAGTAATAGAATGGTGAGTATTGATCGAAGGAAAATGAAGGAAATTTCAATTTCCCTTTCTCCAAGATCTAACAATACTCACCGTTCTATTACAGACACAGCCTCCCAGCCACACGGAGGCAAGCCATGGGTATCTCTTGTTTGGTGGCTATGCTTCATGGCAAACGGGTACTCAGCAGTTGGGAGCCAGGTACCCGGTTCCAGGAGTCTGTAAAGCTTACTAAGTCTATAGTCCTAGGGCCCAGCTATCTAGGCTAGCTGTATCAGAAGTAATGGAATGGTGAGTATTGTTAGATCTCGGAGAAAGGGAAATTTAGATTTCCTTCAATTCACGGATTCTAAAGATTCCCTAATAATACACTGAAAGGTGGTGTGCCAGTCATTGGTAGAAACTCCAAGAACAGAACAGAACATGGCTTATTCATTATATCCCGTATTTGACTGGTGAGTTCTGTGTGAGATTCTAAGTTTCTTCTTGAGCACATAATCATTTTTGTATTTGACTGACAATAGATAGCTAGGACATTCCGCTAATAATTATTAAAACCCTTTAACCGTCAAATTTGTTCCAGAAAATTTCAAGTTTCTCATAGAAAATGTCCATTTGCAGACATTTGAAGAACATTTTTGAAAATTTACTGCTAATGACTGGCTCTGTTATCAAGTCAGTCATTCTAGTGGTAAATTTTCAAAAACAGTGTGCTCTTGATACGCAAATGGACATTTTCCATGACCACTGCAGAAGCAGTTTTTGGTAAAAACATGGTTAAGTTAGTTAACTGCCAAAGCAGTAGGAGTGTTACTATGTAATATTTCTCACTGAAACTGGGCTCATTTCAGTCATGTAATTCTTGGCAAGTAATGTAAAATAGTTACTCAATGGTAAATAAAAGTCTTGAAATAAAACAATTGGTCATTTATATGGATTAGTCACAGGATCAGAGCACATGGAATTTTTTCTTCTGTTGGTACATTAATATTTACAGAATTCCCATCATTTGGCAACATGAAAATTTCTATCTAATTTGATCCATTTGGTTCAAGTTTCCAGCATTTAAGCACTAGCCAATCCGGCTAATATTTAGATTAGTGGTACTTGTAAGGGAACATGAATTTTTGGAATCTTTTCACTGATTCATGTATGGCTGCATTCATCTGTAAATAATCTTTGAAATCTGATAGTCTTGGGCAGTAATTTCCAGGGCATTTAAAAAAAAGTTTCTAAAATTTTCATTCGCTCAATATCGAGGGATATCGAAAAATCAGTATAGCAATTGTTAAAATAAGTTTAACAAAAGTATAAAGAATATTAGTCTACAGATGCTGTATTATGAAGCATGAATATATTTATTTTAAATTGTAGTTGCAACATTCGTCACAAGACCATATGCGGAGATCTCATAGGAACCGACCACGAGATTCGCGGCGACATCTTGTGCAGGTTTATTACAGTGTGGATGGTTTCTCTTGGAGGTTTTTCCCGACTCAGAAGAAAATAGGTATTTAAGTGCTCACCCTGCATGATTAAGTAGTGTTGTGATTATCTGATGAATGCAGAGATCTGATCTGTCACTCAAGTATTGAATGTCATAATCAATTAACGAATCCAGTTTTAGCTATGCCTCACTCATCTCTAACTAAGCTCCACCGATGCTTTGACCGTATTGGGATTGATCGATCCCTGCACTCTCTGAATCTCAATTTCCAGAAACCTATACAGGTAAGCTGTTGAATATGTTGAAACCAATTTAACTGGGTGCTATGGCAGCAACAGTGCCCACTCCCGAGTCTAATTAGTTTCAAAATATTTGGCCTCCTGGAATGATTGACCCGATAACTGAGCCAGTCATTCAATTTATAAATTTTCAAACATAATCCTTTTCAGTTATGAAATCCCACATCTTAACCCACTCATATCTGCCAAAAACAGCTTCCGCAGTGGTCTTGCAGAATGTCCATTCGCAGACCAAGTGAATACTGTTTTTGAAATTTTACCACTGGTATGACTGGCTCTGTAACCAAGTCAGTCATTCCAGTTGTAAACTTTCAAACATAGTATTCTCTTGGACTACAAATGGACATCTAATAAGCAATATTTTTATTTTCTTGACAAAATTTCAACATTATATTCGGCCAAAATAAAAAACAGTTTTGTTTCCTGTGAATTCCTCCTGGGTGAAATTTTTGTCAGATTTCCCCGAGCCAGAAAAAAAAGAAAATGTTCTCCCCAGCAGAAATATTCAAACATCTATACATATGTCAAACTATACAATTTACAATGTTTTAATGACATATGAATGCAATGTCAGTCAATTCTGCTAATTATTTCCTGATAAAAACTTGACAGATTTGGCAATTGCAACCATATTTAATGAACTGCTAGTCAAATATTTGTAAAAACAAATATTTATGAACTTGTTAAAAAAAATTAATAATGGACTAAATTTTTTTTTCCTCCCTCCCTACTGAAATCTTTTTCTCACACCTGGTGTGCAGGAAGCACAATTTCTTATGTATGACCTTAAATGGTTAATCCACTTACAGGTCGTAATAGAATAGTGAAGATGTTTTGTGCATGATTAAGCGCTACTAACTACAGGTCTGCACAATTTGAAAATGTGCGCAGCCCATATTTGGGTTATGCAACTTTATTTTAGCTAACCCATATGGGCTTGTACAACCTTATTACATATATTTATGTACAAAGTAAAGAAAACTGCATAAACCAAAAACGGCTGCATATTATTTGTGTAACCATTGCACGAACGAAAAGATAGGTCATGCAATTTGTGCAGGCCTGAACTATTGCTTAGCCATTTAATCATTTAACAGTCAAGACATTTCCAAAAAAATTTACATTTTTCCTCAGAGTATGTCCATTTGTAGGCCAAGATAAAGCAATGTTTGAAAATTTAAATTTGGTCCATTTGGTTTCGATTATCGAGCCAGTCATTCCAGTGGTCAATTTTCAAAAATACTCATCTTGGCCTGCAAATGGACGTCCCACAAGACCGCTATAGAAGCCGGTTGACCATTAACCCTTTAACCCTCATATCAGCCAAAAACAGCCTCTAGTGGGCTTGAGAAATGTCAATTTGCAGACCAAGAGAAGACTATTTTTGAAAATTTACCACTGGAATGACTGGCTCGATAACCGAGCCAATCATTCCAGTGGTAAATTTTCAAAAATAGTCTTCTCTTGGTCTGCAAATGGACATTTTTTATGAGAAAATTAAAATTTTCTTGAACAAATTCAATGGTTACCGGGTTAATGGTCAAGCTTCCCACATTAACCCAGTAATAAATAGGCTTCTCTCAGCTTACAAATGGACATACATTAAAGGTCTTGTGAGGACTCGTGGTTAATAACGAGTTTCAATTAATATTATGCTCTACTACACTATTTAAATACAATAGCGTCACTTTGGAGTGAGAAAAATATCCTAGGCAGCCCAAATAACGAGATTAAATGACGCCTCAATCTGAATCACATCACCACTCGTTGTGACGTCACGCCGGGAACTGCACTGTGAGCTAGGTCAATATTTCTCTGTCTGTAATACAAAGGTAACATATTTTAAAACGTGCGTTTAACAGGATAGACTTCACCTACCCTAACATAAATTATGTCAGGTTGAAGCTAAGTCTTCAAGAAATAAAAAATCATGATTTAAAACAAATCTATTATGATATTTACTCATTTTTAATGGTTTCTTGGATAGCTATATTCGCATAATAATAGGCCTATAACTACGGTAAACCATGGGCAATGCTGAAAATCTGCAATATTTCAATGCATGTGACAAATGCTCTGTAGTCTAGTAGGCCTAATTGTGGATCCATTACCATTCTTGAAAGGACTGGGTGTACTATGTAATATTTGGGATGGATGGATGTGAGTGTGATGATCGAGGTGGATGGGAGAGGTTGACGATGGCTATAATTGTACTATTATTCATATCTAAGTGTATAGGCTACAGAGTGCAGTTCCAACTTTTTCTGAAGATTACGAATGTACAATAATAAGTGTGTCAGCGTGTCCTATGTGAAATTTCCTGTGATTACTGATTAGAATGTAATTGTTTACCTATAAGCTTTTGGCAATGTGTTTGTATAATAATAATGTAGAGGCATGTATGGGTCAACATGTATGTTGGTGTGTGTTGGGGTGGGGGGTGTGTGTGTGAACTTCTTCCATGTATGGAAGTAGCATACACTCATATTTCAATGTTATGAATAAGCAAAAGTGTAGCGGATGAACAAATTTTAAATAGGTAGGTGAACTGACAGATGTTCAGATCAGAGGTCACTAGTGTATCATCTTTACCTACAGTGCAGCTCATAAATAAGTTTAAACGCTTCCAAAGCAAAAACACATATGTTAGTTAGAACCATATGAACACATACAAGAAATGTTATGTTGAATATTTTGAACACAATTTGGGTTTAAATCCAGCCTAATTATGTTCAAAATATTCAACACTAGGCCATCCATAAAAAACAACCACCCTGTTTCCTGCAAACCGGGTGGGAGGAATAAATGTCAGTAGGGAAGGAGGAAAATTTTTTATATTTTTTTATATTTTTTTTCCTTTTCAGACTTATGATATAGTCTGAATTAAAATAAGACAGATATGCTCAATAAACCATAACTTTTTATTCACAATACTAGTGATCGAAAAATTCCAGAAAACTTGTTGCTGCAGGATATTTAGTTATTCTTTTATTTAATATAGTTTTAACCGGCGACGATTGTGTTTTTTTCACAGTTATTTTAACGCAAACTGTAGTTGGAGAAATATCTTTAGTTTCCATCGTCATTGACTTTGCAGATGACAATTCATATCTGTCGCTGTATCCGCCGTGAAGAACTAATGTAAACAGGGTGTTGCACATTAAGCAGAGTATATATTGTTCTTCGCTCGTGATTGGATAGTTTTTATGCGCATTGCCGTAGTGGCCAATAGAAACGCAGTAGCGATATATATAGAGGAAGTTTTCCAAATGCAATAACATTTGTAATGACGTATTTCTATGATGTAGTGTCACAAATAATCTGATTGGTTCTGATCGGAAATGGCCATCAGGGAATCCAAATTTATCAATGAAATATTACTACCAGTAGTAGAATCATAGGCTGTTGCCGATTGGGAATTACAAACGCCGTTTAAAACACAAAAACTGGTCGGATCACGGAATACTGTATTTCGCTTAATAATAGCCTAGGCTTCTATTAGGACAAGAGGTGTTCAATTTCCAACCAAACATCTCTGAGAAAGGGGTGGACTTATATTATAGAGTTTTCCCAAAAAAAGTTCTAAAATTGATACCACGGAAATTCAACGTATTTTCTCCCGTAAAAATTCCCACCGCCTACGTTTAATGTATACCTCAAAACATCACCGGGGAAGTGAAATTATTTGATTTGAGCACCTAAATATTGCGTATCCTTTAATAAAGCTCGTTTAATACATCAAAATTAATCCACAATTTGATATAAAATGGCGTGACGAAAAAATACAAATCACGTGATTCGCCTCCAATTGAAGAGTTTATTTTAGAGCGAGTACTCAGATATAAATATTCTGGAATCGGAGACACGGGACTCTGGAATATCTATATATTATCATTGCGCGATAGGAACTGAGTATTATCCTGATCTTAAAAAATGGGTACCCATTTGATAAACTCCCCTGTTAGCGTATAATATCTCGTGAGAACATGATGCCTCCCATCTCAAGATCCGCTGGCTCGCCAACTTAAGAAGCTGGCTATATTGTCATTCGTAATAATTCAATTTGGATCATTTAATGTTGATCAGCGTTACAAAATTGATGCACATTTTCTCCAGTGCTTGTTGTTTGGTACATAAATTTGGTCTTAAAATATATTTATACGGAAGGTATTTAATCACGCCAAGACTGGTTTACGCGCATTTTGACAACAAAAGTGGGGAATAAACTTTATTATATCTTGAACATGCGTGGCCTACTACTAGTATTAATCTAATAGGCGGTTGAGATTTACAAATCCGAGGCCTGTATTGACTTCTAGAGGGGCCGGGAATGTATCAGGGCAGAGATCGGTCTGAAGTAGACACACTCTGTGACACGATTGTTATTATTATACATGCTATTCTTACAAATTTGCTCTTAAGAAAAATCTTCCTATACAGTCTGCTGAGTTAGGGGGTGGGCTTCTAATACAGAGTTTTGCCATTTTGAAACTGCTAAGAAATCATTGGAGCTCATATGTCAAAGTTAGGGGGTGGGCTTCTATTAGAGCATAGGCTACTATTAAGCGGAATACGGGTACACTAAATTAAAAAGTTTATAAATACAATTATTCTGCCCTATAAACAAACCGAAACCTTACTGTCAATTCCGATCACGAGTAATAGGTGCCAGTTGGGGTAAGTTTAGATCGTCTCTCTCGTGCTGGAGTAGTGCCAAAATATCAATAGTTTTACTCGGGTAGGTACTTTCGCCAATAGGAGGACAGTCTCAAGTACCTTGACTGAGTAGCTATCAACGTGACGGCCTAAATTCGCCCTTAAGGAAACACGCATTATGATCATGTGAGCTCGACAGTCATTTATTTACGACGCAAATTGGAGATTTTATTAAAATTTTATGCAAACAGGAAATGGTTTAGCGATATATAACATCTATGTTAGCGATTTTGAGGCAAAATATATTGGACAGTAGGTCTCTTTTCGTATCTCATAGTAGAGATGCATTAAAAATGTTTTTTTAAATTGCTAACAGCGCGATTTTCACAAGCTAACAGTGTCATGGAAATATCACACATTGGGGAAAAAAAAATTATTTTGTTGCCGGCCTGGTCATACAGGCCAAAAAGTTCACCCGGGCGGTTTACCGGAAACAAAAACTATTTTTATTTTGGCCATATATGTTATTTAAGTTGTACTTCTTCTTTTCGATCGCTGGTATCACACTTGGAGAGCCGTTCTCAAGATGATTTAAGTTGTACTATAAGCGTGCGGACAGCAGTGAAAGCCTCGCTACACACCTCGACCGCTGTCTAAATTGTAAACAAACCGTGTACTGTCAATAATACGTCAATGTAAACTATACGCAAATAGATTAGTTTAGATTAGATTTATATTTACCCGACATTTTAGTTAATTTTGAACACATAACTGGAGTAACTGCTATATTGCAATCATAAATTTATTCATAAGCCTAAACAATGGTAAATTGCGATCGTACGTGCACTGAGCGGTGTAGGCCTACTTAACTATCATTTAAAAAGTTGTACATTTGTGTACATGCATGCCTATCATCTATGCAAAATCTCTGCAGTCAATCCAGAAAGATAAGATATATATGCATTTGTAGAATTGTATTCCAAGAAGTGTGTGGGTGGGTTTGATTAAATATAGCCTAATTCACATACACGAAATCTGATGTTACTGTCACCTCTAACAGGCCTATACGTTAGAATTGTGATGTCAGGCACCGTGACCATGAGGTATGTCCTTTAAGTTTAATCAACAAAAATATCATCAACTTCTATATTATTGAACCTTTGTGCATCTCGAACGATGTAGTGTCCCTGTGTGAGCAATGAATTGTCAAAGAATTGGTGCATAGGTGCCTAATACGCGCAGCGGTAGAGAGCCAAGCTATGCTCCCCGAGATAATAATCTAGACTAATAGGAATTGGTGTCATCCCGGTGTGACGTCACAACTATAGCGCGATGGCTAAAACGTTTGGTTGTCAAGGTGATTGCTATATGCTTATCTCGGCTTTGGCTGGGCCGAGTAGAAAAATTTAAAAAGCATTTTGTTCTAGTAAAGGAGAATCTGTATTATGATTGTCAAGTTAATCAGGGCGATCGGGTATCTAGTCCTCACAACATCTTTAAGCATAGATTTTAATCTTCTTGACTCATCCTGATCATTAAAGGACTAAAGATGTCTGGAGTACTGTCATTTTCAAATCAACCTCCCAAATCTTATGTTTTTACTGACAATACTTTCCAATCATCAACCATAGGCAGCAACAGAACCCAGTCAAATTAGTTTCAAAATATTCAACAGCTTACTAGTACAGTTTTCTGGAAATTGGTAGTCAGGGAGTTCAGGGATTGATTGATCCCAACACAGGCATAGTGTGTGTGGAGGTTAGCTAAAGATGGATGGGGCATAGCTAAAACTGGATGCCTCCATTCTGAGACTCACTTTAACTGATTAGTTCTGCATTCATATGAGGAAATCACTTCACTAGGCTTGTCGAAAGCTGGTTTCTTCATCGATTTTAAGAAACAAATTTCTTAATGACTTTTGGATGTACTTGAAGGTGACCGATTATCGATATGAGTGCTTAAATATAATGGTCATATTGTGTTTATGCAAATGTTACCTTGTCATCCAATCAAATAGCCATGTATTCTAAATTATTCCTTGTTCTCATAAACCCCCATTCTAGGAGTTTAACAAGGACTCCAATATGTTACCGAAAGCAGATATATAACACATTTCTTATAAATGGCATCCATTTTAGAATTATGCAAATTACATGTAGGCACAGTTCCACCACAGATACATGTAGCTTTTAGGACTTTTAGTATGTATTTATGGAGACCGTACAGAAATGTGTTATGCCAAAAAAAAGTATGTTGCAATTAGTTGGAGGGTAAGTTCTATCTTGGTTACAGTGGACAGTAAAAAATATCAAAGCTTTGAAATTTTCTCTTAATTCTTTTGCCACCTTATTCAGACAGCAAAATCAATTATGAATGGACAGCAGAATGGGTCAGCCATTCAGAAGCATGTTACAGGCAGAATGAGTATGTGCATAGCTGCATTTAAACAGCTAGTAATTATGCTCCCAAAGAAAAAATGAGGCGGTAACGAGCAGAGCTGTGAAACTGGTGACCCTGGGATCATGTCTCCGTTCAGCCAACTGATGATCGCTGGAAGCATAGGCAATCTCCTTCACTCCTCG